>JARHVA010001555.1:2225000-2392500 GCA_037957365.1 Torreya grandis | reverse complement strand
AAAGCATTCAAAGAGCAGACCATGAGTAATATTTTTTAAGTTACAAGCTAGATCAATACATGTAATTGCATGTAACATATTGCATAATTATTCACACACAAGCCCACATAAGGGGGAGAACTACATCGGTCTGAGGCTTTCTTCAGAGTATATGGATATTGAGGTAACACTCATTAATAGATGGGTCTTTAAGGTTATATCAAATTCACTTGAGCCCACTAACCCTTATTTTTTAAAGTGGCATGCCTAAGTTAGAGGACTTAAGGTTTTGAGAAAAATATTGATATATAGAACCCATATGCATGATCTGAGTTGATAATATGCAAGGGGACAGTGAACCCTAACATGTGCAGTTAGTCATTCCAAAATAGGACCTATATTTTGTACTAGATAGAAGTGTCAAATTCAAGATAAAAGTATCGATGCCATTGTCTGTATTTTGATGGCAGTGTCCATACTAATAGAGAGCAAATGTTTAGAATTCGATGAATCACCGTGGAATATCATCATGTCTTCTCCTATACCTGCATAAACCATATTCTCATACACATTAGTAAATAATTTAAGTATTATTTCTTATTCATGTTTATACATTTGAATTAATGTTTCACATTGTACTTTCTATATTTAACATACTTTCATAATTTAATAATGTATTTGAATATTATAAGTCTAAATTCATTCAATTAGCCTATTTTTAAAATAGCTTAGCCATTTGTTTGATTAATAAATTATCCCAACCATTAGATACAAAAAGGGTTAAATAACATATTGTATATGAGTAACCATATAAATTTGATTATGTTCAATATCCATATCTCTTGACCTAACACTTTTCTTTATACCAAATTGTAAGAGGGTAAAAAACACCATAACCAATCCTACTTCTAATAAGAGGACAAACATAGAGTACTAGGTTTTTAAGAATTAGAACCCTAGGAGAAAAGCTACACGTATGAAGGGGAAGTAAAAAATCAGGTCTAAAAAATAGATTTAATTAGAAAAATATGAAACCCTATAAAGAATGATGAAACTCTAAAAAAAGACCTAGGGTATTTTGCTATCTTCCAGAAAAAAAAGGGTTCACCATTATGTTTTAATTTATTTTGGATTAATGTGGTCTAATAAGATATAACTTTCACACTATTCAAATTGTTTAATACATGAAAATAATACACAAATATGAATGATAAAAGAAGAATCTGATTGGATTATTACTAATTACTATTTATGGAAATGACCTAGGGGATTTAAATACTTAACTTATTATTATTCTAGGAAGGAGTGAGATTGTGCACAGGGGATTGAAATGACTGGAACTGGATCAAAATTCACTTGGATAAGGAACAAAAGTGTCTAGATCTACCTAGATGAAAATGTGAGGACTTGGATGCTATCGTCTCACACATAAATCTATTATTTTTGGTTTTGTCTAGTGGAATTGTGCCTCACTATTTTCGCTGAGGTCACTGCACTTGATTGAAAACTATGTTATTGTGCGATATCAAGTGTTCATTATGCATAAATTTGAAAATATGTCTCCTTTTCTTCAAAATCATATTTCCACTTTTGATACCCGGTTTAGACCTATAAAAAGGGGGAGAAGGTAGATTGAGTTGACTTCATCCACTTTTCGATGATTGGTTGAGCATTGACTATGTATCTAATATTCCAATGACATAAGTCAAAATGCATGTAGTTTTCTTTGTTATGTGTATATGTGATCAATATATGGATACAACCTGTAATCTCTATTTTGACACTTGACAATGGAAAACTTGGCTTGGTTTAGGTGCTTCAGACTTGTCTAGGGCCTACTCTTTATGACTAGTTTTTTATTTGGGAATTTTAGGGCATTCATTTGAATGTGCACGTATTATAATATAATCATATATTTTATATATAATGAAAACCATAAATCTCAAAACCAATGACAAAATAAAAATATCATTGTTCTCAATTCTACATTATTGTGTGTCATGCAAGTGAAGAAATAACCATTTTTATTAAATTCTATTAAAATATGAAACATGTTCCTCAATACCAAGATACAATTCAATGTTTATTATTTTGTTGACATGATTTAATTTGACTTCCTCCAAAATCACATATTTTTCAATCCCCATAGGAACTTGGTGCATGACACCCTTATTGTTGGAAGAAGATGTAATGATAAGTTATGAGAATGAATGAATGAATTTATTTAAAAAGTTCACAAAATTAAAAAATTTATAAAATTAAAAAATAATACTATAAAATATTGATTCTATGAAAAAAGCAAAAATTATTTTATCAAAAAAAGTTGTATATAAATTATACTCAAAAAAAATATTGTAGATAAATTATAAGATAAATTTGCATGCTTAGATTGCTTCCTCTTCCTAATTTTTTCAACGAGTGTTATTGAGAATATTTGAGAATTTACATGAGTGGTGTCATGCATCATAATTTAAAATCACCAATTCTTAATAAAAAATACCACCAAAAGTGGTTGTTGTAATAATTCAAGTAAACATAAGAGAGTTTTGATAGATTATTGACTATTGTTCATGTAATTTCGTGGTGCGGAATCTCAATTTCATTAAAGATTATAATAAAATTCACTTTTGTGAGGAGATTATTTGAAATATTATTGGATTAAAATATGTCTAAAAAACAAGTTGTTTGAGAATTCCAATGCATGCAAATCATTGCATTTTCAAACAAAGGGCCTTTTAAATGATTAAATTTCACAAATTTTTCATTCCTCTCCAACTCACAGGTATGCTCCCAAACAAACATAATTTGTTATGGTATCACTTCCGAAATGTATCTCTTGCCGCCTACTTAGGTTACCCAGATTTGAAAGAATGCTTCCTAACAGAGTATTCACATAAATATAAAGGCTCTTTAAAGTGTTTAATTGGTCTAACTTTCTCAAAATCTTCTCTCAAAAGTTATTAAATAAATTAAAGATTTGATGTTTTCATAATTTATAATGAATTTAATATCATTTTTTAGATTAATTATATGAATTTTTTTCTCTTTATATTTGAGATCACTCTTGTAATCTTTTATAAAAAGATCAATGCATTGAATGTGAGAATAATATAATACCTTCTTAATTAACCAAAAAAAGAAAAAAAAAAACTTTTGAAAACAAATGAAAAATTTCCAAAACTCTAAAAAAAAATATTACTATTGGTTTTTTGAAAAATTTTCATATATTTTATTATTTTCCATTTTAATTATTCACCTAATGTTAAGAATGATTTAAAAAAGTTTCTAAATTTTAATTATATTGGTTTTTTTATTTAGTTTAATTCAATTTCATATTTTTAATTTTAGTTTAATTCAATTATGTATTTCTAATTTTATATTTATTTTTATTATGAATTAATTTAACATATATAATTTTTAATTAAATAGTTTTAATTTTAGTATATATAGTTTTTAATTTAATATTTTAGTTATTATTATAATTATGCATTATTAAATTTATATTTAACTTTAATATCAAGAATTAATAATTATCATTTTAAAATTTTAATTTAATTAATAGATTAATTTTTGTATGTGTGTGTGTGTCTATATATATATATATATATATATATTAAATTCTAAAAAAAATAATTTAACATGAATTGAGAGATCTACTCTATAACGTATCTAATAATGGTTTCCAAGTATTGTTTAGATTTAGACCATCATCCCTATTAAAATTATTAGGGTGTTTATAGATTTATATAACTTCTCTTAGTTTTCGCTTATTAAAATGATTCTCAATAGCTAACACCTTAGTTTGGTCAATGTTAATAGTGTGTTTAGTACTGTAGGAGTGCTCTGCAAGCGCAATTTTTTATTTTTTTTCAAGTCAAATATCTGCAACATGCTCCTTGACTTTGTGTTTTATAGATCTACTAGTTTCCCTAATATATGGGATCCCACACAAGCATTCTACCATGTAAACACCACTATGAAGGTTATGGTCACGTAGATCTTTAATAGAATTAAGGGTTGATCTTAACTTCTTAATAGGAATGAAGGTAATATTGATGGTATGATGTTTGAGAAGTTCAGATAATTTGTTAGAAATACCTTCCACATAAGGTAGGAAAGCTATTGGGCCTTCATAAGGAGGTTCTTTAGGGCCTTGTTTACCAATTCTCATTTTGGCTTGTTTAGTAGCTCTCGTGATTTGTTCATTCGTGTAACCATTCATTTTAAAAACATATCTTAGGTAATCAATCTCTTAGTTGATACTATCATCATCACAGATCTTAAAAGATCTAATGGCTAAAGTTTTTAGAACCCTTGCTTTTTGTGCTAGGTGGTGATGAGAAGAGGCATGAAGGTAAAGACGGTGTGGGTTCTTTTTCTATAAACCTTTCTTGCTAGAGAGTCATCATCTTTCTTGGAAAGGAGGATATCTAAGAAAGGTAATTTTTTATCAATCTCAATTTCTATTGTGCATTTGATGCTAGTGAACACATTGTTGAGGTAAGAGTAGAAATTTTCTAAGCTCTCCTTTCCATGTTGCCAACACAAGTTGGTATCATCAACATACCTCTTCCGCCATTCGGGTTTCAGTGGAAAAGAGTGAAGCACTTGCTCTTCAAACTTTTCCATGAAAAGGTTGGCTACCACAAGGGAAAGGGGAGAACCCATTGACATGACTTTGCATTGCTCATATATTATACTTTGAAAGGAGAAAAAAGTTGAATCCAAACATAAAGCTACAAGGTTTGCAGTTTCGATATATGTGAGTTTTAAGATTATCTCTAAAGCATGACCAACATGAACTTTTGTAAAGAGGGAAAAGACATCAAAGCTAATCAAAAGTTCGTTACTATCCACTTTTTTGTCTTTAATAAATTAAAATCTATAATTAAAATTCATATATATTAAATTAATTCATAATAAAGATAAATATGAAATTAGAAATATAAAATTAAATTATATTAAACAGAAAAATCAATATAATTAAAATTTAGAAACTTCTTTAAATCATTCTTCACGTTGGGTGAATAATTAAAATAGAAAATAATAAAATATAAAATTTTCTTTTCCAAAAAACCAACGACAATATTCTTTTTAGAATTTTGGATTTTTTTAATTTATTTTTCAAAGACTATTTTCTAGATCTCTTGGGTTACTTAAGAAGGTATTATGTTGTTTTCAAATTCAATGCATTATCTTCCGAAGAAAGATCATGGAAGTGATCCAAAATGTAGAGAGGAAAAACTCACATAGTTAATCCAAAAAATGATATTAAATAAAGAAATAAATCTCAAAATCTCTCAAAATTTTTAATCAACCAAATTCAAGGGGCATATATCCACTTAACATATATTTTCCCATTTTGAGATACTATAAAGACTCTAACTTCACAAAATTTCATATCCACAATTTATCATATTTAACATACTTATGTATATTTGTGTATTTGTATGACTTCTCCAACCCCACCTTGGTCTCTATTTATCCCTTGAACCTTGAAAGAACACCAAACACTTATTAAAACTTATCCTTTGGAATATTTGGAATAATTATCATCTATTATCATGTTCCTCATCAATATCTAAGCCTATGTTTATTCTAGGTCAGACTTATACACTTCAAGATCTATCTTGTATACACCTAATGTTTTTACTTTATCACTCTACTCAACTTTATCTTGCAACAACTTCTTGATGCATCAATATCCTTGAGTGCACACCTTAAAGGGTGCATTAGGAATGGGATGGGATTAAATTATGATACTTTTAATGAGATGTTGCATATTATTCTCTCACACTATTATTTTTATTAGTCTAACCTCCTTTAAGTCTCTATTTGTCTCTTCTCTCTATCTATTTCCCATCCAAATTTGTTGTCTTCCCTATATCCTATGGTATTGCCTTAGATGATACCATCTATTTTGTATTTGTCTTCCTTGTACAAACCAATACCATATTAAACCAACCGACATCTTCCAGTTATATTGGCATCGCCGATACCATTGACTTAGAGTTTAGGGTTGGTTTTAGGTATTAGAACCATATATATAGGGTTCATATTTAACTCTTAATAAGATATGTCACATTCATACACTCTGTTTATGCTTGCATTATTTCCTAATAATTATTTAGGAGATTTAGTGGTTTAGATCCTCAAGTTGAGAGGTCTTATCTTATGGTGTCATTGAAGCTCAATGAGAAATATCATTGGAATTTCTTAAATAAAGATATATAAGTCTTTATCCAAGTATTTGATGTCTTCAACCTACAACATCTCTCACAAAGTTTCACTTGATTCAAAGAGGGAGATTGAAGCATCAACGGGTTCACCCCAAGGTAAGTATTTCTATCCCTATACTCTTTCCTTTATTTACTCAATATATTCGATGATACTTATTACTTTGTATATATACATGCACATCCTTATTTGGGATTCTATTTATATCGAGTAAGATGGTATATATATAGGGTTGCTTAGGCTTGTCATTTATCACCTTAGGTTGCATAGACTTCCATTTGGTTGATCACTACACCTTACCTTATTTACAATCACTTACCCATCATTTATTTTACTTGTACCCATTTACAATTATTTACTTTACTTACATCTCTATAATCATAGTTACAATCATTTACCTTTGTGGAGGTATAATGAGATTTATATCCCTATGTTATAGGCTTAGGATTTGGATCCCTTTCCTCTTGACATTTGAGTTGTAGGTTACCCTCTATTGGATCTATGTATATCATTGGTACTTAACCACTTTTCCAAGTATATGTATGATATATTCGATTGACCTTATTCAAGTCCTAGTCTATTAAGAGAAAGAGGATAGTTGTAGGTCATCCTAATCCATGCCTAAATTCTAGTGAACTTGACATGAATCTTATCTCACTTTTGGTTGTATCAGTTTCATGTTTTTCCTTATAGCTTCTTAACAACACCTTGTAAACCATCATATATATTTCAATTCAACTATATCAACCAACTTAACATCATTTATTAGTATTTGTAACCTTATCAACTAGCTCGATATTGTTTCCTACTTTTTTGTCAACTATATCACCTAGACTGATATAGTTATGTGTGTGCTTCTAACTATATAAACTAGACCGATATGATTTTGTTTGATTAGTTTATGATTTTGATCGTATCAACTTGCATGATACCATTTTGAGTGTTTTTTAATTTCATTTCATGTTTTAAATTTCACTTTCAATCTAAACGATTTTCATCTTTATTTTTTATTTTGTCTAACTAGAATTGTGTTCTAATAATTGTCAAACTCATATGAGTTATCATTATGGGCCAAGAGGTCATCAATTTTAATCGAACTATGGTGTGAGGGGTACTTCCCTAATGCTCAAGCCATTAGATATTACTATATACAAAATTTATTTTCCATATACCTAATGGTATATTGGAAACACATAAGGCTTTTGTTGTTTAACCACTTGTTTTTGTAGTGCACTACTAAGTGGTTAGTCCTAAGAAGTTACTCTCAATGTACCTCAAAGATGGGATAGTGTGGCTAAAGGATGGTGTAGTCCTTTATAGTGAGTAACCTCTGAGCCTTTTTCACTATTTATTCATAGGATCACTATATTTGAGAGCCTACAAGTAAAAAACACTCTACTTAGTTATATCTCTCTAATTTGATTTTGATACTACTTAATTAAAGCTATTATCTATTTGTAGACTGTATTGACTATCCTAGTACCATTTTGTGTTGTGTGACAACTGCATTAGTCAACCCAATATAGTTTTGTGTGTTTTATAAACTATACTGGCCATCTTGATATAATTATATCCTTGCTTCTAACTACAATAACCAACCTAATACAGTTTTATTTTTCCTACTAACCACATTAGCCAACTTGATATAATTTAGCTTTACCACTTTTTTGTCAATTGTATTGACCAACATGATATAGTTCATTTATATAACCATGATGTATTGGCTAACTCAATACAATTTGATATTTCCTATTTCAATTCCCAATTATATTAGCCAACATGATATAATTTATTTTTAGCATTCTTGTGTAATTAAATGCACCAGATAGCTCAATAAAATTAGTATATTCTCTTCCACTATGAAACACATTTTGGACCAATCTTAAGATAATTCTACATAGGACTTCCAGGGATTTTTTAACAATCTTAATGTTATGGAATCAACTAGTCCCAATAAAGTCTCCAAAAAGGCTTGCATGCCTTATAATTTTGTCATGACTCAAGGCCAAATTCTAGGAATTGATCATGTGGCTTCCACTAGATCTAAAAGCTATGGGCCATATAAAAATCCTAACTATACTAGATGAGGTTACCTACAACGAGATTGAGGTTGAATATAAATGTGACAAAGAGTATACATATGAAATGATAATTTATCTCCTTGAAAATCTTGAGCAAAAGGGCAAGGATCCTGTAGTTGTCTATCACCTTATGATGGTACCCCATGTGGAATGTCCTCCTTCCCCTACTTGTAATGTTTCTATAGGACTTGGGGAAAGTCAATTTATGATTTACTCATTTCCTTACTCATATAGCTACTAACATAATGACTCTATTTTTTAGTGGGTCTAACTAGAGTGCTCATGTCAATACCAATGTTAATGCTATGTCTAGCACATCTTAGCAGGATAATCAAGCCTCTATTTTTGACTAAAATTCTCCCAATCCTAATCAAATCATCTTAAAAGCAATGAGACAAATGGCTAACATCCAAGCCAAATATAGTTTTCAAATGATGCAAATGCAAAACCAACTTCTATAAATGTAAAATCAACCTCAACAACTTCACTACAGAGTGAAAAATCTAAATTCTCCCCACCCACCTTAGAGACGCTCATGCTAATCTCATTTTACAACCATTGATTCAAAACAAAGTCATCAATCATCTCCAAATGAAACTTTAGTCCCTCAAATTGCAACATTTACATAGGTGGCATCACTCCTACAATATCCTATAGTGGATGTGTGAACTTGCTTTACATTTGAAGGCTTTTGGTAACCTTTATAAATATTGGATTAAACTTAACACATTTACTACTACCAAACTAATTTCCAAAACATTTACTACTAGCTTGGAAGATTTAGTTAATGCATTGGTTTAAGAATTTCAATCTAATTGTTTGCCTAAAAACAATTTGGCTCATTTTATCAATTGTAAGCAAGTGGATAATGAGACTACCCTAGGTTGTATCAAGTGTTGGAAAGCTTTAGAAAACAAATTTGAATAAAATATGTCAAAATACAACCTCTTCCATCTTTTTACCAATGCACTTAATGCCAAACAATAATATATCATCATGAATTTTTCTCAAAAATCATTAGAGGAAGCCTTAGATTAAGTTAAACATCAAGATTTCCTTATAAGGAAATTTGAGGATTCTCAACCCAAACTTGGAACTTGAATGCTTATGATATCAAAAAACAAGAATGTTACAAATGATGGTATATCTAACACTTGGAAGTGACTCTTTCCCCACCTATCAAGGGAAATCCCTTCCAACATCCTCCTCCTTCATAATAAGTCAAAAATTATGAAATCGATCAGTCTCTTTCCTTATATGAGATTAAGAAACACCTTCCTAGACCCTCACCTAGATATTTTTACATCTCTTACCCTAGTTCTCATGGGTAGGATCCTCAAATTTTTTATAGATTCATGCCAATTAGGGCCATTCCATGGGAGTTATAAATAATTAAAACATTTAGATTTCAGATTCTTGCTTGGTTAAAACTTCTATCATGAAGCCATGACTAGAGAGCGACACCAAGCCTATGATAAGGTAGCCAAGGCTCATGACTCTGAGGTCAAGGGTGATGCACTTCACCAAGAGACACTCACCTTACCATTTATTCTAATCCACTTCCAAATCCACAAGATAACAATAAAAATAAAATCCCTTCCCAACTAGCTACTAATGTTTTCAAAATCATACTTAACCCTCATTCTTCTAATGATGAAGAAAACTTGGTAAACATAAAGTGAATAATTTCATTCATTGATCTTTATCCCCTTAAGCCTTGTATTTCTCGCCCTACTTATATAATAGTTCAAGATAATTCTCCACATATTTTTATGTTTATCAAATCTAATTAAATTATCACTTTCATAATTTCAAATAGCCCAAATTTATTAGCCACCCCAGTATAGTTCCTTGCATTCATAACTATATCACCTAGCCCACTGCAATCTATTTATCCTTCAACATCCATTAAAACCATATTGGCCATCCTAGTACAGTATTTCATTTCCATATCAAGTCTAATTATATCAGTTAGGTTGATATAGTTTGTTTTATTTACTGATTTTATTTCTAATATATTAGCCAACCTAATATAATCTATGTCTACCCCTAATTTTATTTCTAGTGTATTAGTCAATATGATATATTTTGTTTCTAATGTCTTTGTGCCACCAAATGCATCGACAACATTTATACCTTTAGCTTAGCCTACCTTAACTGTACCAAAAGTACAAAGACTTCACACTGATTCCCATTCAAATTTAGTTTAGATCAACTGATTTGTTTCAAAATTTAATCCTTCTTTCATAGTTCTGTCAAGCTCACATTGGATTTGATGAATGGGATCTATAAAAAAAAATTATAATTTACCATCTCAAATTCTATTTCTTTAGCTCACGAGGGATTCTTCACATCATAAAAACCATCTCGTGCATATTTTGTTTAACATGAAAATTCTTCAACCACCACCTATAAGAAAATAAGCTACCTTACACAAGTTTGAGGAAAGAATTTTACATAAATGTGAAGAGATGTTGATTTAATTTGATCAAACTATTGATGCCTCTCTTTATTTGAAATTTCCTATCACATGTATGATCTCCAAGAAAATATTACTTCATGTGGATGATCCTTCATTGTTCATTAGGGTGATATCTACGTCAAGCAAGACTTGATAGATGAAAGCTCTAAAATTTGTGTTGTTCATTATAATTCATCAAAACTTTAGGATATTATAAATAACCTTAGATATATTTAAATCACATGCCAAGGATATGATTGAAGACAAATTTATCCATTAATATTTATTTGGATCCCTATCATGGTTAGAGTTAAGTTATTATTTTCAAATACCCTCTGTCATATAACATCTTGATTGACTACCCATGGACTCATTGTATGTGGTTAGTGACCTATTTCATATGCCAATGTGTGAAATTTCCTTACAGTGGTGCTATTTACAAGATTTAAGATGACACTAACCCTTCAATCTTTACAGAACATTCCCTTCCATGAATATTAGTGTTTTAACTATCCCACCAATTCAAACCAAGGTTATAATGGTCAACTTGAGCTTGTGGTAAATATCTCACCTAACCTCATTGATTGAAAAAATGATGATCCTAATGAAATCACCCTAAAAATAAAAACATTGGACCTTACTAATATCATCATAGCTCAGTTTCCATTTACATTATGACCTCATTTTAGAAAGCAATTGGTTGATGAGTTCCCTGCTTCTATGGTCATTTCTAAGAATCACACTTTCCATACATCCTCTAGTGACATAGTGGTAAAATCCATTAACATTGATCTCACCACTCTTGATTATGACAATGGTTACACTGTAGATGACCCATACCTATTTGTCTATGCACAAGTTAAGGATGCAAAAATCCTTCTATATTGTTCATCCCTTTAGTGATCTTCCAAACAATCATCACCTTCATATAAAATTAATTTAAATAATATTATTTGATGTCCTTCTAACTTGCTTGACATTATTCCTCCTTCGATTAATGTTGACAGGAAAAAAATGGAGTCAATTCTTTTGACTTCACGTCATTTCTTGTCATGATGGTGATTTGTTTGATGAGATTATAGATAGACCTTAATATGATTTTCACACATGCACCAACATGTTTTTTTGGGTGCCAATGTTCTACACATCACATAGATAGGTGTAGAGCTATCCAACAACATTTCAGATACTTTTTGAGGCTCTCACCTTAAGGTTCCTAGCATTGCTCATATGGTCCATTCAGGACATAAGAGAAATCTCCCCTGTGACTAGATCCATACCATAGATTATAGGTTGTGTATGCCATGATACAACATATTATTCACATTGAGTATTATTTTTAAGAGGCCACGCAATATCCTTCTTCTAGTGTACCTACTTTTTCCTTAGATCTCCTCTACCATGTAGTCCTAAAATGACTCTCAGGAAGAGTAGAAGAGACCATGATATTACCCATATATCAGTTATTGTAAGAGTTAATAGATGTTATTGATGATGTGTGTTGAGATATTTCACTATACTTGTGAGAAGATAATTATTTCATATCATTTACTTTACATTGTTACATGATTGGATTTCATATTATTATATTTAGCATATGTGATGTTTCTTGTACATAACTTCCATATATCGCGATTTTTACATTTCAACACTTTAATTTTCAATATATATATTTTATTTACTTTTAAACATGAATCATCATTTATATCACTTTACATTTGGCCTTTATTTCCTTTGTGAATCTTACATATCACCTTTGGGTTTTATTTATTTCACTTTACATTGGTCCTTATTTTCCCTTGTGGATCTTAGCTATCACCTTAAGGTTTTGTTTTTTATATTTTTTAGTTTTTAGCTTCCCCTTCTTTTGGGATTATTTTTATTAAGTTGTTATTTCCCTTGTGGATCGTAGGTATCACCTTCGAGTTTATTTTATCACACTTCTACCATTTTTCAATTAGCCTTAGTTTTTTGTGGTTCTTTTGTTCCTTTTTGCATTCCCATCTTTTGGGATGATTTATTTTATTTGTGTTTGGGCTATAACTATTGGCAACCTAGATTGCACCCTAGCTAAGCAAAGGATTGTTCAGGTCCTCTACTCAAATCTAATCCAACATGGGAATGACCCTAGGCTTTGGGTCACCTAATCTTGGGTCAGACCTCTAGGATTTTTAATGAGGCTAGCTCCTTTGATGCATCATTTAGCTCATTTTCACTACAACCTATTGATTGCAGGGGAAAAGGGAAAAAAAGATAACTGAAAGGGAAATCTAAGACAATGTTGATGATGTACCTGAATTGATTGTTCATCCACTCTTACTTGAGCCTTTTAAAACACTAATGAGACAAAACAAATGACTAGATCTACAACTCCAAATATTTGTTATGCATCAGTATTTCATGCAAAGGTCACCAAGTGATCAAAACCTAAAGGAAGTGATGGAGAGGCCTGATTCAAGGCACTAACTAGTCAATGTATCCACGTGCTAGCTTTAATCAAATGACATTAAACACTAAGCATGCCTTGCATAACAAGATAACTAGTAGCTAGGTGAGATCAGGGCTTGACAAGGGAGAGATTTCTACCACATATACAAATCAAACTAACATTAACAAACTATACTAGAACAATGAAATCTAAAAATAGTGTTATATACATTTCAAGAGGTTACAAAGCTCAATCTTGGTAGAGTCTAGTCATGCCCAAGAAAGGGGATCCTTTTTAAGGCTTAAAAGCCTGTATATATAGTAAAAAGGATGAAAGAGATGGGGATCATGCATTGGAAAATGGACAAGGAGTCATTAATGATTAAGAAATGTGATGGTAGTTCATTGATTATTTTTTTAATGCATGCCCTTTTCTAATTAGGAATCATCCTTTATCAACAAGCTGAGCTCCATTTGCTCCAATAGTCTTCAAGTCCCTCTCATTGGCTGAGAGATCCACTAGAAGACAAGATTCCATTTTAAATGATGAGTCATGGGTTTATGTCTATTAGAGAAAAGATCTTTAATATCTGAGAAAAATCAATCCTCTAACTGCTTCTCCAACCACCAACTCTCTTTGTTTTGATCCTCCATGCCATATCCACTTGCTTCATGTTGTAAGGGCAAAGTCCTCATACCCTTAGGCCTGACAGGGCCATCACCATGTCTACTTTTAGTGGTTGTTGGTCAGAGCTATGACCATATCAAAAGATGAGACACTCTTACATTCATCACATATCTGCCCCATTTTAATATATGAGCATAGGTTTCTTCTATAGATTGAAATCCAATCTCGTTTATTGGTTTTATTATAGCTATTATATCAATTCTGACCTATAGATCACATAGTTTCCCTCTTGATCTCTGTGTTAGGTCTAAAATAGACCTATGCTTCCTTTAGACCATGTGGAAGATGAGAGCTCATTAATACACAATCATATAATAATATTGTAAATTTGGAAAATGGGCTCGATAGGTTCTAAATCTTTGACCAGGGGTATTGAGTTGTGCTTTAATGATGATGGAGCTTTATTAACAATAAAAATTTACCATTGATAACCTTAAATGTAAAACTATGTTTGCTCAATGGTGTTCGATCGAGCTCCAATGGTGGCATATACCCATTGAAACATTGTTCCTGGTTCTACCTTGGTCACATGTTCAACCTCCACTTGAAGTCCCTAGTTTTGAATTTTAATTTTAGCTATTGATCTTGATCTAGGCCCTCTCATATTATGCCAACTGTTAGCTCCTCATTTTATCTACAGGTTCCTACTAAATCTTTAACCTCTCCAATATGCTTTGGTATGATTAAATGTGTACCATTGATCTTTAACCAATTTAACACACTTGTGACACTTGGTAGATTCTCATTAGCTTTTAAAGATCCATTGACTTGTTGACTCATTTTTCACCATTAGATCTCTATGTATGATTTTACTCTCACCATCAATTTTTCTAGACCCACTAACCTTGTTAGTCAACACTCACCATTGGATCTCTACTCAGGTACCTGATATCTTGCCACTTTTTAGATTCTTGCTTACACTAACATTTTGACTTGATGCTCACCATTGATATGCTTTGCATGATCATATACGCACTATTAGATCTTTGGGACCCACTGACACTATAGATTACCTATTCATTATTGGATCTTGACATTAGCTCTCAATATTTTGACACTTATCACTCTCATGTTAAACCTGGGAACATTTGAATCCAAATTACTATTTACCAAAGCTTGAACTTAACATCTGTGTGCCCATCCCAGACTGTTGGTTCAAATTTAAATGCTTGTAACTTGAGATAACAAGTTCATCAAGTCACAAATTTTGCATAACATGACCCTGGTATGAAGAGCTTCAAGTCCATATAGTCTTTTAGGCTTGGGAGGCTTCTTACGCAAATTTATTAAATGCACAATCAATTTGACCCATTTATTTTTTCTTGATGTCTTGTGACAGTCTAGTCCTTCAAAGCTTGTAAAAGTCATTTGATGATTTACTCAAATAGGAACTTTGCTTATTTATTCAATCCAGGCAAAAGCTTGGTATGCAGGTCAAAATTGGCCAACATCTTTGTTGAATCACATGGGAAGCATGCTTGCTATGATTGATAACCCAAGCCATTTGTCTTGGCTAGTCCATTAGGCATGTTGTCTCCTCTTTGATTTAATAATTTGATCTGAATTTAAAATTGACTGCCCCTTTGGATAACTCCTCTTGAAACAAATAAGGACCAAAAAGAACAAAATAAAAAAAAGTGCCTAAGGAACTTATTGAAAGTGAAACACATAACAAAAAGGAAATATGCACAAGGAACTTAGAGAAAAGAATAAAATCTACCTACCCTAAACTAACCAATCAGAATGGAAACTATACACAACCATTGACTAGTTGTACAAAATAATTGCCTTTCCTCACTAATCTAATATGATTTTCATGATTGAGGGAAGCCAACCAAATATGGAAAAGGAGTGGGATTTTATCATATTGGTGATACAATTATCCAATAATAAGAAAAAAAATAAACTTACCTACTTAATTTGGTTGATTGGACATATAAGCATCTTAGAGTGGATAGGCAAGTGGATTTGGCTCTTTTCTATGCTCAACTTTGTTTTCTAAATTAAGAACAAGTTATGGATCCTCATTGTCATCTTCCTACTGAGCTAGGTACCTGATAGAACATCCTTTTTTCAATACAAACATTGGGCAATTAGATTTTACCTCACTTGTGCACTTTGTTGCTCCATCATCATGCTCTTTAGGCACAATCAGATCATAGTCTACTTAGAGAGGAACATAGCCTGCTCCCAAGATTTAAAAAAAGTCCTCCAAATCCCCTTAACTTGTTGGTGTATGTAATATGATCTTTAGTTGATTAGGATTGATTTGGGCAACAATTTAGGGGATAATTTGGGTGACGGTTCTACCCCAATTGATGATGGAACTTCTGGGAGCCATAACTTTTGTATCGTAGCTCAAATTGACTCATCGTTTGAACCATTGAAAATAAATAATGAGGAGAACATGGTGAGATGACATGGAGATATACTAAATATATTTTGAACCTCAAAAACCTAATGGAAGTGCCCCAAATTTCAATTTTAGTAGTGCAGTCTAAAAATAATAAGTTTCTAAAAATAGTAATTCCTTGAATTCTATATTGTTTTAAATTGTGGAATTCAAACCACTTAATCTCCCTCAATATTGGTTACCTTCCACATCTTCCTCATGATTTAAAAATGTGTATAAATGAAGATGTAACCTGAAATAGCAATCATACTCTCTTCCTAGAGATAAACATATAGTTGTATTGTGATTTTGAGTAATAAAACATCTCTTCTCAGAGAATTCATTGTTACAGTGTTATTTTTGTGTTTTTGAAATATCCGTCAATCAAAAATTCTAAGTTTTGGATCAATGGTATCATAGTGGTTTGTCTTGAGAGTGTATGATCTCGAGGATGAGGTCAAGCTACAAGAAGCTTGGGTGAAAAATAATAGAGCTTTTAAACTATCCACCTATTCGCTCCAAATGACTTCAAATGGTGGATGGCATCAAGACATCTAATCATTTCAAGGAAATGGTGAATGAAGCCCTCCAATATCAATAAGCATATGTGCTACAATAATTTTCCCAAATTCTCCAACAATTCTCAATGGGAAATTATGGCTCCTCGTCTGCACTTTTTGGCTCCTAATCCATGGAATGTCCTTTTAGTGCCCCAACACCCTTCAAGGTTCAGGTGAATTTTGATATTACTACATTTTAAGAAAAAATAAATGCTGATGTAGTAGAAAATTGGTTGGATCAATTATCTTCTTACTTCTTTATAAATAAATTCATCGATGGAGAAAAGATCACTTTTGCTCTTTTGAAAGCATCATTGCCTGTGAAAAATTGGTGGGAAGTGTACAAAAAGAGGTTCAATACAGATTATATTGGTCTTGAGGTGGAACCTACTTGGGATGATTTCATGGAAGTGGTAAAGGAAGAATACTATCCCATTGGAGCATATGATGCTTTGTACATATAGTGGCAATAACTTCACCAAGGTAAGGACCAATCTATTTAAGATGACACAGAGTGAAAAACATAAGACTCTCAAATATTGTGGTGGAGTATAATGGTACATATTGGGGAAATGGAACTCTTCAATTTTAAAAACCTTTGTGAGGCATACAAGTTCATAGTGAAGATTGAGCAGAAGCATGGAAGAAAGAATATGAAGAGTCAGCCGTTAAAATGGAAAAGTGACAAGGAAGGTCAAACACGAGCCTAAAACTGGAAGCAAAAGGAGTTTCAAGATAAGAAACCCCAAAAGGGGAAGATCGAAAAATGGTGTGATTACCACAAAATTGGAACTCACTCCAAAGAATAATGTCGAACCATCAAGCCACTACTTTTTGAGTCACAATACTCAACATCTACTACTCTGTCTCATACACAACCTACAGTCAAAGAGGATGAAGAAGAGATTGTAGATGCTAAGCTTGAAACCATCATATCTTCATCGCAGACCCATGAAGAAAGGCCATATGACAAGGAAAGATTGTTTCACTCTAAATTATGGGTAAAAGGTAAGCCTCTGCATTTCATTCTTGATAGTGGGAGTCAAAAGAATTTAATATCTACTAAAGTTGTGAAAAGTCTAAATCTATCCATGAAGCCTCATCCAAATCCATATAGTATTTGATGGTTGAGCCTAGGGAGAGACCCCCGTGTCACCCATCAATGTCTTCTTTAATATGCAATAAAACCTTTCCAAGATGAAGTCTTGTGTGATGTGGTCAATCTAGATGTTTGTGATGTACTCCTTGGTTAGCCATTCATATATGATCAACATTGCATCTATGAATCATGAACCTAAAGAATCACCCTCACTCTTAGAACATGGTCCTATAGGGTACTAGAGGTACCACCTCCCACATCTATCTCCCTGATTAGTGCCAATAAATGTAAGAGATTGGTGGAGAAGATAAAGCAATTCATTCTCATGGTGGTCAAACCATAGAAATCCAAGAAGGTTGATGTTCCAGTCTTGACTACACAATCAACACAATAATAAAAGTAGATAGGACAAATCATAGGAGATTATGATGACTTATTCAAGTCACCCATAGGAGTTTCACTACATTACCAGGTAAAATGTTCTATCGATTTGATCCCAGGATCACCCTTGCCTAATAGTCTTGTGTATCGTAGATCAGTTTTGGAGAATGATGAGATAAAAAGATAGATTCAAGAATTGATCCAAAAGGGTCACATCAAGCCAAGATCCTTACCTTGTGGTAGCCTAATTATCCTAGCACCAAATAAAGATGGAACATGGAGGCTTTGCATTGACTATCGAGCCCTAAATAAAATCACTATGAAGAATCACTACCCCCTCCCCAAAATTGATAACCTACTAGACCAACTCCATGGTGTGAAGTTCTTCACCAAAATTGATCTCAAATCTGGTTATCACCAAATTCCCATCGATCCCATTGATGTCTAGAAGACTGCATTCAAATCTAAGGAGGGGCTCTTCGAATGGTTGGTTATGCCTTTTGGCTTAACTAATGCACCTACAACCTTCATGAAGATGATAGATGACATCATACGACCCTTCACCAACTCATTCATGGTTGTCTACCTGGATGACATAATCATCTACAGTAGAACATGGGAGGAACATCTGCAACATGTTTGTAAGGTGCTTCAAACTCTTTGGGAGCACAAATTATATGCAAATCTTGAAAATGCATATTCAAGATGAAAACAATTCAGTATCTCGAGTAAATTGTGAATGAGGAAGGGGTCCATGTTGATCCAAAAAAGATTTGGGTTATTCGAGAATGTCCTACACTAAGGACCCTCACATAAATTCACAGCTTCTTGGGTCTTGAAAATTTATATCATAGGTTTGTTATTGGATTTTCACATGTTGCTTGGTCACTAACCTAAGTGACTAAAGGAGGAGCTAAAAATACATTTCAATGGGGTGAAATAAAACAAAGGGCATTTGAGAATTCTAAGAACATACTTTGCTCAGCTCCCATTCTTGCCTTGCCATATTTACATCAACCTTTTGAGTTGATGATAGATGCATCTAAATATGCCATGGGAGTTATCATCATGCAACATGGCCATCCTATTACATATCATAGTGAAACTTTCATTGATATAGTCAGGAAATATCTGACATATGATAAGGAGATCTATGCCATTGTGCAAGCCTACAAACAATGAAAACACTACATATTAGGGAAAGAGACAATCATCCACACCAACCATAGACCATTAGAATTCACCTAGACATAGAGAAAACTATAAATGAGAGGGACCAAAAGTGGGCCACAAATCTACAACAATTCCATCTGATAATCAAACACAAAAAGGGGAGCTCAAATACGGCCAAAGATTGTCTGAACCACCCACCAATTACTACACTCACAATAGTTCTTGACCTGTTCAAACACTAGACTGCCACTTGGGGGGCTTTGTATGAAGTAGATCCTACCTTTGTTGATGCATATCAAGTGCTTAAAAAAGGTAAACATGTTTCTAATTTCTATTTGTAAGATAATGCCCTTTGTCATATGGGGCACATCTATGTTTCAACTACAAAGCAATAGAAGATGATATGCGAAGCACATTTCAGCAGGACATTTGGACACTTTGGTGTAGAAAAGATATTGGCAGTTCTTCAAAAACACTTCTACTAGCCCCATATGTGAAAGGATACAAAAAGGTATCTCAAATCTTGCACCCCATATGTGATAGCCAAGCCAACAAATAAGAAGCAAGGATTGTACACACCATTTCCATAACCAACCAGGCCTTGGGAATCTATCTCAATGGATTTTATCTTAGGTTTGCCCACTTCAAAACATGGCAAGGACTATATTTTTGTTGTAATTAATCATTTTTCAAAAATGGCTATCATGATTGCTTGTAAGAAAAATATATCTATTGAAGAAACTACTCAACTATATTTTAGTCAAGTATGGTTCCATTTTGGTCTCCCCAAGTCCATTATCTCAGATCGAGATAACAGGTTCCTGAGCATCTTCTGGTCCACTCTATGGAAGATGATGGATACCAAGCTAATGAATTCCATAGCCTTCCATCCACAGACTGATATTCAGATAGAGGTGGTGAATTGTTTGATTGTTCACATGATTTAGATGTATTACTCCAAACATCTATGCATATGGGATGAGGGGCTTCTTTTCATATAACATGGATATAATCAAGCCTTACATAACTCAACCAAGCATAGTCCATTCCAAGTATGCTTTAGGTTCTGACCCATGGCACCAATTGATATAGCCATTCCATTCTCCACCATGGAATACACACCTCATGGAAGATCTAAGGTAGCAAAAGCAACAAAGTTCATTGAATAAATGCAATACATCCAACAACAAGTTCATGACATCTTGGATAAGATGAATCAGAAGTATAAGTAATGTCATGATAAATATAGGATTGCACACCATTTTTATATGGGTGAGAAGGTTTGGTTGCGGCTTCAGAAGGAACAAATTGTAAGTCCACACCAAAAAAATTGGCCTCTATGATATTTTCCCTACATCGTCACCAAAAAAGTTGGAGAAAATGCTTTTGAGTTGAACCTACCAGCCTACCTTGGTCTGCATCCAATATTCAATGTGAAGCTCCTCAAACCATATCATCCACCTCTATTATACACTTCAGTCATAGCAGAACAACTAGACATTGATGAGCTTGATCCACAGATTTTTGCTCTAGTGGAGGAGGATCATATTGTGGACACCTAGATGAAGATAACAAGAGGACACTCTATTCAACTTTATCAGGTGGTCAAAAGGGGCCAGCTTAGCCACCAAGGTGAGTGGCTCATAGAGAATCAAATTAAAACACAACTACCATACCCGATGAGGAATATTGATGCAATGTGGACCATTGCTTCTCAAGGAGGGAGGAATGATCTGGGCAACAATTCAAGTGATAATTTGGGTGATGGTTTTACCCCAATTATTGATATAACTTCTGGGAGCCATTTTTGCATCGTAACTCCAATTGACTCATCATTTGAACCATTGGAAACCTAAGAATGAGGAGAATTTAGTGAGATATCATTGAGATTTTATAAATGGATTTTGACCTTTAAAAACCCAATAAAATTTCCCCAAATTTCAATTTTAGTAATGCAGTCTAAAAATAGTAATTCCTCAAATTTTGTATTGTTTTAAATCATGGAAGTTGAACCACTTAATATCCCTCGAGATTGGTGACCTTCCACATCCTCCTCCTGATTTCAAAATGTTTATAAATTAAGATGTAACCCAAAATAGAAATTAGACATCTCTTCCCAGAGATAAGCATATAGTTGTATTGCGATCTTGAGTAATAAAACATCTCTTCTCAGAGAATTCATTGTTACTGTATTATTTTTGTGTTTTTGAAATATCTATCAATCAAAACTTTTGAGTTTTGGATCAAGGATATTATCCTTGAAGCACATGCTCATATTAAAAGATTTATTCACTCTCAAGGTCCTCTTCCATCACACAAGGTGATATCTCATCAAACTACATATGTGAGCCCTCAAGATATCCTCTTCATCAAACTCAAGATTTCATATTATTTCTCAACTACAAATGAAGATTGATTTGACCAACCACGGTCCAAAAAGACACCTTTATCTTGCTCAAGGTCTGATTTACCTTCCTTTAGCTCCAAACCATTAGGGCTACCCTCATTTGGCAATTCACCCTGAAGGGAACTAACCTCTGGCTCTTGGTTCTGATCCTTTTCTTCATCTATGTAGAATGATCCTTCAGTAGTCCATTCAAGGTCTGCTCCACTTTCAACTTGAGGATTGTCCTCATCAGGATCTAGTTCCTTAGTGTTAAAGCCATGCTAAGAATTCTGATCTAAACTTGATTCTTCCCCTTTTGTATGAAGTGGGTTGCCTATTATGATCTCCTCATCATACACACTTGCATTTTCTTCTTCAGGCTCACCTATGGCTACAAGATCCTCCTTTATCCTTTGTAAAATAGGTTCTTTCTCGAAGAGGGATATAGTGGGAGGTTGAAGAAGTTGACCTTATTTACAACTTAGGAGGGTCTCCTTCTAGCTAAGGACTCTAAAGGCTCTTCTAGATGGCTCTTGAATTGGTGCCTCTTTCCTTTTTTGTATGCCTTCCTTGATCAATTTCCATGAGGGGAATGTGTAAGATACAACCACCTCTTCTTGATTTTGACTCTCTTCCTCCTTCCTCATCTTTAGCCCCAATTCTTTAATTTATCTATCTATATTCTCTTGGAAAAACCTCTCTTGAAGGTGGTTGGTGGTCTCATAAGGAACACAAGAGGGATGGTATGGGCTACAAGAGGATTCTTGAGGAAGATAAGTGGAATCTTGGATATCAACAATAGGTTGCTCCATAACAGTCTCCCTCTTTCTTTGAAAGCTCTCTTGGATTGAATTCCAAGAAGGGAAGGTTTGAGGAACACATGAGGGACTTGGGACACTTGAAATGGCCTCTTGGGGAAGAATGGATGGCATATATGAGGGCTTAGGTGGTGTATATGAAGACACATAAGGTTGATGGAGTTGAACCTACTGTTCTTCAAGGCCTTTTAACTTATCTTCAATGTTTTGAATGTAATTACTTACATTAATCATCTCACTTGAAAGGTTTTTCCAATTTACTTTCTTAATAGGTTCCTATTCTTCTTTCATTAACTATAATGCATCTCTTATTCCATGAATAATGTAATTGGAGATATCTTGACCATACCCCCTCTATGTATTAAGGTCTATTATGTACTTTTTATAATCTAAGAGCATTTGCCTCCAACTTGAAATTGATCAGTTTGAGGAGTAACTAGGGATGTTTTGAGCCTAAGAAGGTTGATGCACTGAATCTTGAGAACCATTTGGGGTGAAGCCATAAACATTACTAATCTGATATGAAGTATGTTGAGGTAGAGAATAAGCATAATGATCAAAATAATGATGATACATACCGAATAATGATGAATAGGCACTTGGGATGCTTATAAGTAAAAGCTTTGACTTAGAGTCACCATTAGTGATAACTTGGTTACTTCCAAAAACTTATTAAAGGAAAGACACACCAACAATATTTCCACTCTTTTGGATCTAGTCCTACCGAGTATGCTAGAACTATTGGTGACCTAGATTGCACCCTAGCTGAGCAAAGGATTGTTTAGGTCCTCTACTCAAATCTAGTCCAACATGGGAATGATCCTATGTAATGGGTCACCTAATCTTGGGCTAGACCTCTAGGATTTTTAATGAGGCTAGCTCTTATGATGCATCATTTAGGTCATTTTCACTAAAACCTATTGATTGCTAGGGAAAAGGGGAAGAAAGAAAATTGAAAGGGAAATATAAGATAATGTTGGTAATGCACCTAAATTGATTGTTCATCCACTCTTACTTAAGCCTTTTAAAACACTAATGAGACAAAATAAATGACTAGATCTACAACTCCAAATGTCTATTATGCATCAGTATTTCATGCAAAGGTTTACCAAGTGATCAAAACCTAAGGGAAGTGATGGAGAGATTTGATTCAAGGCACTAACCAATCAATGTATCCACATGCTAGCTTCAATAAAATGACATTAAACACTAAACATGACTTACATAACAAGATGACTAGTAGCTAGATGAGATATGGACTTGACAAGGGAGATATTTCTACCACATATGTAAATCAAATTGACATTAACACACTATATCAGAACAATGAAATCTAAAAATAGTCTTATATTCATTTCAAGAGGTTACAAAGCTCAATCTTGGCAGAGTCTAGTCATGCCCAAGAGAGGGATGAAAGAGATGGGGAACATGCATGGGAAAATAGATAAGGAGTCATTAATGATCAATAGATGTGGAGGTAGTTTATTGATTATTTTCTATATATATGCCTTCTTCTAATTAGGGCTAATATTTTATCAACAAGCTGACCTTCATTTACTCTAATAGTCTTCAAGTTCCTCTCATTGGCTAAGAGATCCAATAGAATACAAGAGTCTATTTTGAATGATGAATCGTGGGCTTACGTCTATTGGAGAAAATATCTTTAATATCTAAATAAAATCAATGCCCCAATTACTTCTCCAACCACCAGATCTCTTTGTTTTGATCCTCCACACCATATCCACTTGCTTCATGTTGTAAGGATAAAGTACTCATACCCTTGGGCCTGATAGGGCCATCACCATGTCTGCTTTTAGTGGTTATTGGTTGAATCTATGACTATATCAAAAGATGAGACACTCTTACATTAATTGCATATCCACCCCATTTCCATATTTGAGCATAGGTTTCTTCTATAGATTGAAATCTAATCTCATTTATTAGTTTTCCTATAGCTATTATATCGATGTATACTTATAAATCACATAGCGTCCTTCTTGTTCTCTATTTTAGGTCTAAAATATAAATATCCTACCTCTAGACCCTAAAGAAGCTGAGAGCTCATTATATGCACAGTCATAGAATTATACTGTAACTTTGGAAATTGAGGTCAACAGGTCCTAAATCTTTGACCAAGGGTCCTGAGCTATGCTTTAATGGTGACAAAGTGTTATCAACTATGGAGATTCACCATTAATAACCTTGAATGTGAAACTATATCCACTCAATGATGTTTGATCGAGCTCCAATGATGGCATATGCCTATTGAAACATTATTCTTGGTTTGAACTTGGCCACATGTTTGACCTCCACTTGAAATCTTTGTCTTTGATTTTTAATTTTAATCATTGATCTTGATCTGAAACCTCTCATTTTGTGTCAACTATCAGCTCCTCATTTTCTCCACAGGATCCTACTGACTCTTTATCCTCTCACACATTATAGATCTACTTTTATATGATTAAATACATACCATTGATCTTATACTAGTTTAACATGCCTGTGATACTTGGAAAATTCTCATTAGCCTTCGATATCCATTGACTTGTTCATTACTCACCATTAGATCTTTGTGTACAATTACATGCTCACCATCGATCTGTCTGGACCCACTAACCTTGTTAGTCAACACTCGCTATTGAATCTCTACTCAGGTACCCAAGATTTTGCCACTTGTCAGCTTCTTACTTATACTGACCTTTTGACTCGATGCTCACCATTGATCTCCTTTGCATGACCCAATACACATCATTAGATCTTTGGGACCCACTGACACTGTAGATTACTCGCTCACCATTGGATCTTAAACTGAACTCCCAATATTTAGACACTTATCACTCTAACATTAAGCCTAAGATTATTTGAATCCAAACATCTATTTATTGAAGCTTGAACTTGATGTCTGCATGCCCATACTAGACTATTGGTTTAACTTCAAACACTTGTAATTTGAGATAACAAGATCATCAAGTCATGAATTTTGTAGAGCATGATCCTGGTATGAAGAGCCTCATGTCTATGTGGTATTTTGGGATTGGGAGGCTTCCTAAGAAAACTTATTAAATGTACAATCAAATTGACCTATTAGTTTTTGCATGACATCCTATGATGGTCTGGTCCTTTAATGCTTGCATAAGTCATTTAATCATTCACTCAAATAGGAACTTTGCTCATATGTTCAATCCAAACAAAATCTTGGTATGTGGGCCAATAATAACCTTTGTAGTTTAGTATGGATTCTCTAGTGACATGATTACCACATTAGATAACATTTCCCTTGGGTATCATTTTTGTGATTTTACCCACATTTCCATGTATTTCCAAATCCCCTTTTTAGCCTAGTCATTTCTAAAGCAAAGTCACTCTCTTCTTATGGTTAGCTAATATCATACTCATCATTGTATCACCATTTTCACATGGATGGATCTTCCATGACACCCATTCTCCCCTTTTATTTAACTTGAGGCACACTTACGTTGGTTTCAAGAATGCACTCTTTCACACAGTGCAAATTTAGGAGTCTTTCAAGTACCATAGTCTTTAGGTTTTTCTCTTTATCAGCTAAGTATAATATCTTTTATTTGAGCTATATTTATCACCCATTGTTTATTTTTCCAAATCCATATAGAGGAGGAAAATAGAAAAATTCAAAAGAATAAAAAAACTATATCGTAATAAAAACACAATGAAAAAAGTAAAACTCTCTAAAAAAGTTAGATCACATTAAAAGACGTGATATTTTTGGCACATCTCTTATTGTAATCAAAGATAAAAATCCATATTTGGACTCATGTTAAAATTGAGGTTAATTGGGGTGAAATAGGATAATATACCAGGGTAGGAGGTCTCATTATATCATTACATATCTTATTACATTCTTGTGGCACCTACTTTCTCACACAACTACCCAATCTTCATAGTAGACAAAGGGCTTTGTAAGGGGTCTCAAGGAGTGAAGAAAACATTGTGGGAAGGTACGATTATTTTATCTTTTCATGCATATCACCTTCCTGGGATGATATTTATACTTCACTGGTTAGCTCAAACTTGTGCTTGCTAAGTAGGTTTATTTAGGTCCTTGATGTCAATAGCTCTTACCTTTGTCCACTTGATTAAAGTTTGTTGTCTCTGTTAAGTATTAATACATCACCTTTATGACACCTTATCTACTTACATTTTCATCACATATTTCTAGATATCCCCTTGATGGATATCAAATTTAGCTAATCACATCCGTCTTCCTTACATCCTATCTTCTATCCATTTGCTTAAGATATGACCTTTTAACCACTATATATAATGTCACTTGGATTTTTAGTTTATGAGTTACTTTGTAAGACCTTGGGGAACACAACTAGGCCTTCTTAACAAACACCCATTGCCATTCACATCCACATGATATCCATCATCATAGTTATGTCTCTAGATGGTCGTGTTTTCTTACATCATGTTTTAGTACAAACATTGATTTCAGGTTTTTATTCATTGAGATCTCTTACTTATTTTCATCATGTACGTGTTTGATTTAAGTTGAATTAACTTATCTTAAATTAGATATATTTAACAATCATTTATGTCTTTATTTATGTTTGATTCAAATTGATTTTACTTATTTTACATTTGTGTGAAATCTTTCAGACATTTTTCACATATCCTTACTTGATTATCTTTTACATTTTTCTATAATTGATATTTTATTTTATAGTTATTTCTCAAATCTTATGATTAGATTTGATATTCTTTTTCTTAATGTGATTTTTTATTTACATTTTTTTTACATATCTTATGTCTTATTTTAAAATTTCTATCTACTTACATTGGGTATGTTTTACATTCATTTTATCTTAACTTTACATCTTTGGTTCATTGATTTTTCTATCTACTTACATAAGATTTTATCATTCATCATCTTAGTTTTTATTTTTATTTTACCATGCATTTTCTATAAAATAATAAAATATACATGACAATACGTCACTTTTTCTCATAGAATGATATTAAAACAAAATGCATGCTAGAAAGGAAATATCTCATAATATCATTTATATACATATAGATAAAAAATGAGCAAAAACCATATGTATATGTATATGTATATGAATATCTATGTATACATGTTTTTATTAGTTTTTTACATGAATACATCTCTAAATACATCAAAAATGTAACTGATTACAAAATATATGTCCTAGGCTTGTGGATCACCTTCACCCCCTGAGGGCGGGTGTCATGCTTTCCATAGAAGCTCCAGATCTATAAACCTATAATCTCAATTATAGTTTTCATGTTTGCATTGCATACTCGAGACCTATCTCTCCAAATAGTCCATATGTGCCTGCATACCTCTCATCATCCTATTGTAGTCATATGTACAACTCTCTCTATGACCAATGCCCACCATGTTATTTCCACATCTCCTCCTACCCATCTTGATGCTACTGCCTAAGCCACATATTTCTCACGACACTCGAGCTCCCTAGTAATTGCTTCAACCTATATTAACTGGCTAACATGTGCTCTCACTGAAGGTGATACAAGATAAAACATCCTTATGGCATCATGTTGAGGTAAGATAATGTCCAAAATATCATGGTATGCCACCTCCACATCTTTAAAATGCAAACTAAAATTGACACTATATCTCTTATAAATATCAAAATCTACAATATCTTTATCATTAGTACTTAAAATATATATCTCTACCTTTAAAAAATTAAAGTGATATCATAAAATTAAAAAGTTACATACCTATAGTCATACCATCACCTTTTCTACCCATGAAACATCTATTATCATGATTGAGTGCTAGGGTGAATCCTCTCCACCTCTCCCATGGGACCACTACAACCTACCAAGATAACCTCCATGCTCACATATATATGGTCTAGTTGTCTATCATCCTGCCTGGGGATCTCTTTGTCTCTATGGCATGGTATCTTCCTACTTACCTCTGCCCTCTCCCTATGCTTCATGTTGACATTATTTTCATCATCCAGCCATAACTAGCTGACGAGGTCTCATAATTGGGACTAAAATTGGTACCCCTTGGGCCCCACTCATCATAGCTCTCTTACATATCTTACCAAATAATTTAAGGCAACCAAAGGTGTTGTTGGGTGTGTCAACCTAAATAGCCTGGGAACATGGTCGCACGAATGTGGCTTAACCCACCATGTATAATTCCATTGTATTTAGATTCAGACCCTTGCCTATACCCTAGTTGGCTAATATGGATAATCATCCACTATGTCCTTATATGGCATCCACACTACCTAATCTCTCTTGATCATCTCCCTTTATATCGTTTAATGAACACTTGCACAATTTTAGATTCTAATTATTTATAGTTGATAAAGTGAGCTAAGCTATTTTTAAGGTCATTATTTTGGAATTATTGTACCAATTCATTAACTAAATATTATAAACTAGATATAGTGTGTGATTGGAGTTCATTATACTAATCCAAAGCATCACCTGCAAAGGTTTTAGCTAAGAGTGTTTCACAATTTTTTTGATTTATTTTCTTTTTTTAATTAAAAGACAAGAAGAAACTTAAAAGAGGGGTGAGATAAAAAGAACCTGGTTTTGATTGTGCACACGTGATCTAGTCGATTATGAAGAACTCCTCTTTGTCTTGGGAGGATGATGTGTAAATAAGAGAGAAACTAGAAAAGGGTGTGTTAGTGAGATAGATGGGTGGATTTCCTAGCAAAAGCTAGATCTAAGAAGCACTAGACTTATTTCGAGGCTATCAATCCACTATTTTAGACAAGTCAATGTTAAGAAAAGTGCTGATAAGAGAGGTTTACATGAAGTAATGAAAGTACTTAATCAAAATGACATATATGCTTTCAAAGAAATAATAAAATAAACAAACTAGCATTAACAAAGAATGCTAAACTATTAAAATGTGACTTGGGTTGTTGCTTTTGGCTCTGTGTAGTGATAGGGATTAAGAAACAAGGTTTTGGGTTGAGGTTTATAGTCAGTTTGAGCTTATTATTTTGGGAAAAATAAGACACATAATGATTGGTGCTAGTCATAGTGTAACTGGTGTTGGTTTAGGCAACCACTATTGGTTGAAAGATGATCGATGTAGGTCAGATATGACTGGTGCCAGCCTCTGTTAGTTCTAGTTTGGGTAAAAATGAATGTTAGGTTGGTTGCATAAAGGTTTGTACAAATTATTTTTGGGTTGGGGAATGGTCATGAAGGCAAGGTACGTTCTCAAGAGTATCAAACTTGAAGGTATGATATTTAGGTGATTGAGAATAGTCTATGGGTGATTTGATGGGAGATGGAGTGTGTGAAAATACAAAACTCCAACACAAAGGGGAGTTTGGGAGAGATGGGGAGTAGATGTAAGAACTAATCTATTAAAAAACCAAATACCAAACTAAAAACTAGTATAGGATACTTACCTTGGTAGTTGCTATCCTGAAGGAGTGCTAAGGTTGGGTGCAAGTTGTTTGAGATTCTAAAACAATACAGGTAGATTAATGGTACTTGAGCTCCTTATGGTGAGTTGTTGAGGCACTTTGATGTCTTTGGTCTAGTTCTAGTTTAGCTCTAGTTCATTAGTTGTTTGTTCTAAATGATTCTAACTTCATCCTCCATGATTCAACCTCTATGTGATTCAACCTTTGTGCAAGGGTCATTGGGTTACATTAAGTAACTGATGCTAGTCCTATTCAACTAACGTTGGTCAAGAGGTGATCAAGGATGATTAGGGAAAAATTGTAAAAACTTGTTAATTTTGGCTATTTATACTTAAGGGTGGTTGTTAAGATTAATAGAAATTGTTTGAGGTTAATAAAGGCATATTCAGAATGCATGAGGAATAAGTCTATGGGTTAGGGTAATAACTGTCTAGGTGGGAAAAGTCCTTAGGCTAGGTGTTGATCATTTAACCATGGATTTGGGTGGGGAGGTGGAAAATAGCTTATTTAATTTAATTAACTAATTAAATTATCCAAAAGGGGTAAGAATGGGTGTGTTAAAGGATTTTAATAATTAATCCTAACCCAAGGGGGCCAAGGGGACTAATACGATGACTAGAACCATGTGGTTTTTTAGTATCTACATTTTGGCCCTTTTGGTTTCACAGTTTGTATCAACAAGCTGTAAAAAAAATGGATGGTTGGTGGGAGGTTGGATGCCCCAAGCATGGGAGGAGGTGTTCACCCTCAAACCATGAATTGATGAGGTAAAAATGGAGTCAGGTATGGGTTTGACAAGTGGGTATGAGTGGTAAAGTGGTTAAGACGGTATGAAGTGGCAAATAAGGCTACATTGAGGAGGACAAGTGACAAGTGAACTAGGGCACCGTATTAGGCATAACAGATATGGGTTCACTTGTAAACACAAGTCTTCATGCTAAGGTGTCCAATTTCATAGTAGGCCAAAAGTAGGTTGATCTTGAGAAAATAGAATAGGGTAAAGGTGTTAGAATCATAAGTGAGCATATTCTAAGGAATTTGAAAGGTCTACACACAAAATATATGAATGGGCAAAATGAATGCAACTAAGGGTAATATCATAAATTGTATATAGATTAGGTTGCCATAGTTGAGGTAGGTTATAAAACAAAGTTGGTACTAGAAAGACAAGTGACAAGATAAATAGTTGTAGTAATAGTGTGTGCGTGTTGGGTTAGTGCCTATAAACTTAAGTATATTAAATAAGGTTGGTGTGTTCACAAGGATCCAAAAGTAGGATGTGATCCTAAGAATATAAAATGGTTGCAAGTCTTGGGACTATAAAGGGTCATGCTTTGATGCACCTTAATGGTTATGTGCAAAAATTAGTGTGAGCTCATCAAGTATGGCGAGGTAGGTATGTGGTAAAAATGACTAAGGCAAGGTTTGGTCATAAAAAAAGGGCAAATAGTAGGCCAAAATGACTAATGGTTGAGGTTATGTGGTTGGTTGGTTGGAGGAGAACAAAGTATTCTCTAATGTGTGGATGGTTGATGTAATGTGGTTGTTTTAAAAAAGGTTTGGTTGGTGGTGCTCAAATTGGATATCCAACTTGGTGTACTACTTGGTTGGTTAAAAAGGGGACCCATTTTTTGGTGAAAGGGTGCAAATTTGATAGTTGGGGTTTCAATGACTCAAAACTGGAAGACATACACTCTATCAACAAGTGGTCATGAATGTAAAAGGAGGTCAAACACTCCTATTGATAAATACCATAATAGTAAGATGGGTGGGCATACAAACATAATCCCCATCTGTGCTTTGCATTATCATTAGTTTGTTTGTTAAAATAAGTGACTTGATCATGTAGTGTCAAGTAAGCTCAAAATCCCTTATTTTTGGAAGGTAAATAGGGAGGTGGATGAATAGGTGAATGGATGATAGTGTTGCCTTACTATGGGGATGGCTTGCCCCTTCTGTAGGTGACCTAGGAACCATTATAGACAAAGTCCATGCCTTTAATTTAGTGTAAACTAATTGATGTGGGAAGTCTACTTTTTGACTTTTATGGAAGCTAATTACAACTTTCATTAATAATTTTTTTGTTTGCTTTTTTGAATTTTGACTATGGGTCTTTTAATGCTTTTATTTGATAGGTTTGGGAAGTTGATCAATGCAGGAAGCTTCCAAGTGATTGCTTGCTTTGACAAATGTTTGACTTAGCCATCCTTTAAAGGAGTGGTCTAGGCTTTGGATTTGTTTATGTTGATATTTGTCCTTCAAGGGATCAGTCTACCTTAGTTAAGTAATTTTGAGTTATTTTGGCAGTCATCCTTCAAGGGAGAAGTCTAAAATACTCTAGATTTTTGATCCAAGTGATATTTTGGTATCCTAAATTAATTTTTATGAATGTTTGAGACATGGACATAGTCTATATAGGCTTGAAGGTTTACCTTTATGGAGGAAAAACCATAGCAAAAGAAGGATAATAATGGGTAAAAGAGGCTTAAGTGACAACAACCATGGGGATCCATCTTATAAGGGTCAAAAAATATCCATGAGAATCATGCCATGAGTAGAGCTATGGTACCCATGCTTAGGGTTAGGCTAAGGCTGTGATAGAAAATCACATGATCCTATATTTAATCAATTTCCCTTAAAAAAAAGGAGATGAGGTTATTTGAAAATAAGGGATGAGCTTAAGTTAGACACAAGATGATTAAGAACTTGTTTTAATAAAATAATAGATACAAATACAAAGCATTGAGGGGTTTAGGATATGAGATTCCCCAAATCCAGACTAATGCAACAATGGTTTAAGCCAATTAGGGGTGAAGATGTCCCCCAGATACTTTTTTGACCCTTGATTTAGATGTAGGAAAGGTTTTGATCAGACAGTGCTTAAGGAGGAGGAATGAAACAAAATGATGGCATTTGTCTCTACAAGGTTGGTTAGTTAGGTGATGGTTTTTAGGCTTTAGTTTTGCTTTTAGGCTAGATGGTGTTTGGTTATTTTTTTAAGGTTTGTTTAGGTGGTGTGGGTAATAAGGCAAGGTTTTGGGATAGATTCTAATTATGATAATGACTAATGCAAGTTAGGAGTCGATCAACATCGGTTTAAGAGAAACTAGTATTGATCGAGGGTTAAAGGCAAAAAGAGGTTAAAAGGTGGATTGATGACAATCCAATAGAGACTGACATTAGTCAAGTTTTAGAGGCATAAAGGTCTAAAAGCATGGTTTAAGTTGGAGGTTGCTTGGGTATAAGGTTGTTTAAGGTTGGTTTGGTTCTAGGTTAGGCTAGGTTGAGGCATAAGTGCCAAGGGTTAGTTTGGTCATTGGTTATTACTTGTAGGCATAGGTTTTGGTTTAGTCAATGGTGTAGGGTGCTAGGCAAGAGGTAAAGGTTTAGTTTTGGGTGAAGTTTTGGGTTAACCAATGGTCAAATATTTTGGAGGGAAAATTCCCCTAGATGTTCTTTCCATTAATGGTTGAGGTGGAAAAAGGCTCTCAGGTGAAGATGTTGGTTAGTTGAGAGGGTTTAGGAGGGATGAATATGACTTCATTTACCTCTCAAAGATTATTAGTTTTTTGATTTTTAGTTGGCATGAAGTTCAAGTTGTAGGTAGTGGTTTAGGCAAGATTTCCTCTATGATACTAGGGTGATGTAAATGTTGTTGGATTGGACTTTGGTGGGCTTGGGATCCAATAATGATGTTGGTAACATCATCTTGAAATAAATATAGGTTAGATATAAATGTTTGATTGTCCCAATGAGGGAGCTTAGGTGTGGTGCCAAGGAAGGGTTTAAGAAGCTTGGGAGTTCTAATTGAGCCTGATGTTGTGGTATGGGTTGCTTGTCTAAAGAGTTGACTGAGATTACTTTCTCTATTATTATGTAAGAAAACTCAAATGGAGGGTTGATTATGGTTTGAGTTGTTAGGTGAGTTGGTTGTGGTTGAATTGAAAGTTAGGTTGATTATGGTTACTTTATTTTGTTTAAAGGTTGGTTGAATTGGTTGAGGGTGGTAAGATAAGTGGTTGATTTGGTTTACTTGTTTGTTTGGTTTTTAGGTTGAGTAAAATGACAAAGGTTTGACCTTATTCTAAAAGGAATTGAATAAAAAGATAATGTCAATAGGTAGATGAACATGAGTAGATTATAAAATAATTGGATTGACTTGGTTATAGTTTAGGTTGGGTTAGTTGTAAGTGAGGTTGGGTTGGTTATAGACAAGGTTGGGTTGGTTATAGGTGACGTATCTTGTTCCACTAAAAGTAGAATATAGTGAAACGAATGGGTGAGGTAGTTTGAGTTTGGGTTTGCTTCACTAAAATAGGAAGTGAAAGAGTTAGGTTGGTTTGAGTTTGATCCGCTACAAGGGGAAGTGGAAGACGTGGTTTGGTTTTATTTTGATCCTCTACAAGGGGAAGTGGAAGAGGTAGGTTGGTTTGAGTTTGATCCACTAAAATAGGAAGTGGAAGAGGTAGATTGGTTTGAGTTTGATTCACTATAAGGGGAAGTGGAAGAGGTAAGGGTATTTTCTTAATTGTGGTTTTAAAGGAAAGTTGAAAAGGTTTCACTTGGTCAAAAAGTGGATTGGTTAAGGTCGAGGTTTCGATTATAGTTTTCTTACTTATAGGTTCAGTAAGGACCAAATTTAAGGCATGGCCCTCATTATTTTAATGGTTTTGATTATTAGTTTGCACAACAATAGGTGTAAGAAGAGGCTTAATGATTGATTGCTTGAAAACATTCAAGGCTAATTGGGTGGAACACGGAGACTATGCTTTGAAACTTCCTTTTGATCAATAAGGTTTTGGAAAAATGTCTTAAAAGACTTACATCTATCTACTACATGTCCATTTGTGCAATGACACGTGCAAAACTCATTCTCTATAAAATAAATTGGTTTTGGAAGAGAACTATTGGTGGGTTTGATTTGAGGAAGTCTAATGACATAAGCCGTTAAAATTTTATCAAGGATTGAGGCATATGATTCTCCTAGCAGGGTGTACTACCTAGGAAGAAGGTGCACCAATGGTTCTTATGGTTACAAGTTAATTGGTTGGTTTGATAAAATTGGTTAGTTGACTGAGTTGGATTGATATGAAAAGTTTAGTTGATTTGGTAGGTTGGGTAGGTTTGATAAAACTGGGGAGGTTGATAAGGTTGGTTGATAGTCATTGGTTTGATTTGGTGAGGTTGGTTGGTTTGGTAAGTTTGATAATGTGGGTAAAGTGAGTTGATTTGATAAGGTTGATTAATAATTGTTGGTTAAATGACTAAGGGGATAGATTGAGTCTTGGTTTTGAGATAAAGAGAGTTACCCCAAAGTGGGTTCAGGTAATTGATATGATGTTTGGGGTTGATAGTCTAAATTTTGGTGAGGTTGAGATAGTTGATATGATGGTTGGGATAGGTAACTCAAAGATTGATGAGGTTGAGATAGTTGTAGTTGATGTGGGTTATGCCAATGGTTAAATAGGTGTTGAGAGGTTGTTGTTTGATTATAGTTGAGATTTAATTGATTTTAGGTGAGGTGGGGTTGGTTGTAGTTGAGTTTAGATTGGTTGTAGGCAAGGTTGGGTTAGTTATAGGTGAGGTTGGGTTGGTTATAGGAGAGGTTGGGTTAGTTATATGCAAGGTTGGGTTGGTTATAGGAGAGGTTGGGTTAGTTATAGGCAAGGTTGGGTTGGTTATAGGTGAGGTTGTGTTGGTTGTAGGTGAGTTTTGGAGTACAAGTGGCTCATGATGCAAGGAAAAGATCTAAGATAAGAGTGTTGTTTTATAGGAGTCTAACAAAGTTGAGATCTCCTTGAGAAAATATGGGGGGATCTTAATTGAACAAGGCAATGGAGATGAGGTGGATGAAGGCAAGGTGATGGAATATTTTCAAGGGGGTTTGATTCCTCACAACTCAAACATAGAGAAGACAAGAAAAATCAAAACGATAAAACACACACCAAAGTACATTTAATCCTAAGGGTTATTTTTGTCTCGCTTGTGGCTTATACCTTAAGTTAGAGGTTTATGTGAATCTACTTGGCTTGTAGAATAGGAACTAGAAAAGGAAATATAAGGATGGTTCTAGGTAGTTTAAGTCTCTCAAAATATGTATTAGAATTTGGTACATAGATTGAGAAAAAAGACTAGGGTCCCATCAGATACGCCCGAATGTTTCACTATTTTTTTGCTTTATTTTCTTCTTTTTTATTAGAAGACAAGAAAAAACTTAAAAGATGGGTGAGGAAAGAAGAACCTATTTTTGGTTATGCATGTGTGATTCAGTCAATTACAGAGAACTTCTCTTTGGCTTAGGAGGATGACCTACAAATAAGGGATAAAATTGAAAAGGGTGTGTTAGCAAGATAAATGGGTGGATTGTTTAGTAAAAACTAGATCCAACAAGTACTAGACTTCCTTGGAGGTTGTCAATCCACTCTTTTAGCCAAGTAAATGTTAAGTAAAGTGTTGATAAGATAAGTTTGTATGAAGTAATGAAAGTACTTAATCAAAATAACATAAATGCTTTCAAAGAAATAATCAAATCAAAAAAATAACAATAAAAAAGAATTCTAAATTTTTAAAGTGTAACTCAGGTTGTTGCTTCTATCTTTATGTAGTGACAGGGACTAAGAAATAGGGTTTTGGGTGGAGGTTTATAGGCAATTTAAGCTAGTTGTTTTGGAAAAAATAAAACACATAGTGACTGAAGCCAGTCACTATGCAATCGATGCTAGTTTAGGCAACCGTTGTCAGTTGAAAGACATCTAATGCAGGTCAGATATGATTAGTGTCGATATCTGTTAGTTCTAGTTTGGGTAAAAATGAATGTTGGGTTGGATGCAAAAAGGTTTGTACATATTGTTTCTAGGTTGGGGAATGGTTGTGAAGGCAAGATAGGTTCTCACAAGTATCAAACTTGGAGGTTAGATATTTAGGTGATTGAGAATGGTCTGTGGGTGATTTGATCGAAGATGGAGAGTGTGGAGCTATAAAACTCCAACACAAAGGGGACTTTAGGAGAGATGGGGTGTAGATTGAGAATAAATGTAAGAACTAATCTACTAAAAACCAAATTTAATACATGATACCTATCTTAGTTGTTATTGGCCTGAAGGAGTGCTGAGGTTGGGTTCAAGCTATTTGATATTTTAGAGAAATATGAGTAGAGTAACAATACTTGAGCTCCTTATGGTGATTTGCTGAGGCACTTTGATGTCTCTAGTCTAGTTCTAGTTTGGCTCTGGTTCATTAGTTGTTTGCTTTGAATGATTCCAAATCCATCCTCTATGATTCAACATCTATGTGATTCAACCTTTGTGCAAGGGTCATTGGGTTACATTAAGTAATCGATGCCAATCCTAGTCAACTGGTGTCATTCAAGGGGTGACCAACGACAGTTAGGGAGAAATAATCAAAACTTGATAATTTGGATATTTGCACTTAAGGGTAGTTGTTAAGATTAATGTAAATGGTTTGAGGTTAATAAAGACATCTTTGGAATCCATGAGGAACAAGTCTAGGGGTTAGGGCAATAAATGTATAGGTTGGAAAAATTCCTTAGGCCAGGGTTCGATCATTTAGCCATGGATTTGGGTGGGGAGGTAGAACATAGCTTATTTATACTAATTAAATTAACCAAAAGGGGTAATAATGGGTGTGTTGAAGTATTTTAATAATTAATCCTAACCCAAGGGGGCTAAAGGGGCCAAGGGGACCAATGTAATGACTAGAACCATGTGGTTTTCTAGTGTCTACAAAGAGCTTGGTGGTGATAAAGGTATTGAGCTTAATTCAATCTTTATACAAGTTTAGAAAAGTTTTCAAATGTAAAGCAAGATCAATGGATCTAGTACCACCTATGTCAATATTTTAAATTTAAGGTATCAAGGGTTCACTTAATAAATGTTTGATAGTTTTGTTAAGAAGTGGAGGTTGAAGTATAAGGTTACCTTGTGCATATATAGGAGGGCATTAGTATTTTTCACTCCCCATTGATTGGGTTGAGGATGTTTTTTTAATTACAGAAGTTGGTTTTGCATTTGTATCATTTGATTTGTACTATTAGTTTAAGAATTAGCGATTTGGTTTAGGGCTTGTGATAAAATTTGATTAGTGTTGATAGTAGCTTGACTAGTAAAATCAACTTGACATGCACGAGGTAGAATTGACTTGAGAAAAAAACATGGGAACTTTGAGTGGGATTTTTTAAGGAAAGCCTGGCCATAGTAGTTGAGATACTAGGCAAGGTGGAATAAGAAGTGGTAGAGAAAGTTGGGGCATGGAAAAAGAAGTGGGTATTGAAGAAGGAAAAGTATTGGAATAAGTCATGTAGTGAATTGCCCTAAGGCTTGTAGATAAGATATGCGTAGGTGAAGGTGGACACTCATGGTAAGGTCCCATCATGAGATTGTAGATGATAATGGGATCCTTTCCTTGACGTTGGGAGTTTTTGTTGATGATGGTAAGCACACAACACACTGAGAGATAGGGGGTATGAATTAGTGCATGATAAAACTTTAATTTCTTAAAATTAATATTCACAATTAAAACATTCAAACAAAAAAAATTAATTAGGTAACACAAGATTTATGTGAAAAACCCTCTCTCAGGAAAAACCACAATGAAGAGCTTCTTGGATCTACCATCCAAATCTAGCCGTAAAATAATAAATATTTTACAAAATTTGTAAAAAGCAACCTACTTGGAGCCACTAATCCCCATTAATAAGCACCAACTTAGCAAGAGACACCAATCTTTTCTTTCTAGGGCACTAACCTCTACTAAAACAATCTTCCACCTTACTATTGTTGCTTCATCAATGAATGATGGCAAATTCAATTTGCTATTCTTCTTCTCCACAAAAATCTGCTTATACTTGAATGATAGAAATAATTAATTCCATGTACTTCTCAACCTTCTATCTGCCTTATATAGCCTCAAAGACTCTTCACAAAGGGGGAGTCTCATCAAATAACCCCCTCTTCACCAAAATTTATGTCTTTTATTTTATTTTATTTAACTAAGAAGGTAACTCCCAAATCAATGCTATAAAAATGAGGGTTATCCCTTTCAATTATTACCATGATTTCATATCTTGTATGGGAGGGGGTGATTTAACCATAAGAACTTACCCAAATAAACTACTTGATCTCTGCATTAATTAAATTCTTTTTTATGCTAGTCAAGCTTCATCATTAATGTTGTAATAAATCTCTTAATTAAATTAACCTGTTAAGTATTGGGCCCTTATTTTATGACATCACTATGTCAATGTTATCATTCTTTCAATTATAACTCATTTGATTATAATGATAATTTTATTGCATTAATGACACTTCTATTGACAATTCCATTGACATCAATTACAATTCCTTTGACATCAATGAAAATATTCCAGCAATATCCCCCTTTGTCATTGATGGTAAATCTATAGATAAACTCCCCTTTGTTATAGTTCTCCTCCTTTGCTCCCCCTTTCATTAATTTACCCCTTTGACATCAATAGAAAAGGGATATACAAGACAATCACTATATATATCATCAAAGTATCCATGGAGCCGAATAATACAATGATTATCTACCCCTTAATCGATGCTTCTGTTGACAGATTTAATGACTGGATGAAGAATGGATTACTCCCAATTTTTGCCTTATAAACTCAAAAGTTTCTTTTGGGAGGGGCTTCATGAAGATATCTACTATTTGTTCCTTTGTGGAAATGTAATCCATCTTTACATTTTGTTTGTAACTTGTTCTCTCAAGAAGTGATACTTTATTGGAATATGTTTTTTCCTTGAGTGTATAACCATATTCTTCAAAATATTAATTGCACTAGTGTTATCATAAAGTATTGAAATTGTATGATCATACTCTATCTTAAAATATTTCAATGTCTGCTTCATCCAAATTACTTATGTACAATAAGACACTACTACTATGCATTCTGCATTAGTCCTAGATAAAGAAATGAAAGGCTACCTTTTGCTTTACTAAGACACTAAATTTTTGCCAAGAAGGAATTCTCCTCCACTTGTACTCTTTCTGTCATCAACAATTCTTACTAAATGTGCATTTGTGTATGCTGTTAGTGTGAAATATTCACTTCTTGGATACCACAAACCATAATCCAATGTGTTTTTTAGACATTTGAATATTCTTTTGATGGCTAACACATGGGTCTCTTTTGGGGTTGCTCGAAACATTGATACTAATCCTATAGCTTGCATGATGTCTAGCCTTGATATTGTGGTGTATAATAAATTTTCAATCATGGATATGTAAAGTGTCTTATTCCCTTGAATAGATTCATCATCTTTACTTAACTTACAACCTATAATCATGGGTGTGCTAACAAGTGTGCAATCTTCAATTTAAAACTTTTTCAACATTTCCTTTATATACTTAGTTTGAGAGATAAATATTCCTTTGTTAGATTTATAAATTTTTAAACAAAGGAAAAATAACAACTAACTAGCATGGACATTTCAAAATCCTTTTACATATCATTTGCAAATTTTTGAGACATTTTTTCACTATCTCCTCTAAAAATGATATCATCCACATAAACTATAGCTATCAACTAATTTTCACCTTCGGTCTTGATATAGAGATTACTATCAACAACTCCCCTTTTTAAACTTTCTTCTTTTAGGTATTTATCAAGTCTTGAATACCAAGCTCTAGGGGCTTGTTTTAGCCCATAGAGTGCTTTATTCAATCTAGACACATAGTCATTGGTTTTTGATAGAATAAAATATTCTGGTTGTTCAATATATACCTCTTCTTCTAATTTTCCATTTATAAAATTAGATTTGACATCCATTTGATAAACTTTGAAGTTATTAAAACTAACATATGCCAAAAAAATTCTAATGGCCTCTAATCTCGTAAAAGGGGTAAAGGTTTCTTCAAAATCAATACCTTTAACTTGAGCATACCCCTTGCAAACCAACCTTACTTTATTTCTTGTCACTTAGCCATCTTCATTCAACTTGTGCCTAGAAACCCACTTGGTACCAATCACATTCTTGTCTTTTGGTCTAGGAACAAGTTTCCATTTACCAATCACATTCACAGTCTGATTCAATTCTTCTTCGATAGCATTGATACAATGCTTATCATTGCTAGCTTTGGCAAAGTTTTTCGGTTCTATTTTAGATAAAAAAGAGAAGTTTACATCTTCAAATGTACTCATAAATCTTCTTCTAGTTTACACCCAAACATCTATGTCACCAATAATTTGACTTTCTGAGTCATGTTTTTAAACAAATCTTGATGGTGCCTTGTATCTTCTCATTCCACTTCTGTTTGTTTTTATTCTTCTTCCTCCTTGTATTCTAGTTATTCTAAATGATCGTTTACTTGTACACTCTCTTTTTGAGGCCTTGTTTCATCCATTCCTACACTAGCACTTTCTAAAATCATTTGTAGTCTTTTATTATAACATTTATATGCCTTAATTATTGAGGAATATCCAAGAAAAATACCTTCTTCATCTCTAAAATCAAACTTTACCAAATATTCATCATCTCATTTGATGTATCACTTACTCCTAAACACCTTAAAGTATTTAACTGATGTTAGTCTACCCTTATATAATTTATAAGGTGTTTTGCTATTGTTTACTTTAATTTTTCATCTGTTCAAAATGTAGACTATAGTGTTAACTTCATCTCTCCAAAAATGATATGATAGCTTAGATTCATTCAACATTATTCTTGCCACTCTTGAACAATTTGATTCTTTCTTTCTATAACTCCATTTTGTTGTGGAGTTCTTGCAAATGAGAAGTGTCTTTTTATACCATGATTCTCACAAAATTATTCAAATTCATTTGAGAGAAACTCAATTGGCATGATATGATCTCAAACACTTGATCTTTGAATCAATTTCATTTTCAACCAAAGCTTTGAAAGCTTTAAATTTATCAAATGCCTCAAATTTTTATTTTATAAAAGTGACGCTTATCATTCTGGAATAATCATCAATGAGAAACATGAAATAACTACCACATGTATGATTTACATTCTTGTAGGCCCACAAAGGTCTATATGGATTGCTTCAAATGGATTATTTGTTGAGTACTCCTTTGAATTGAAACTTGCCCTTGTCTATTTCCCATGCTGACATTGCTTGCAAAGAGTATTTGAAGGTTTTGTAATTTTGTGCATAGCTCTTATAGCTTACTTGGTAGTAATTTTCATCATATTATCAAAGTTCATATGGCCTATTTTTATATTTCATAGCCTGTTTTCATTTATTTGACTCATATAACATTTTTTTCCATTGACTTCACTGAGTATGTATAAGTTGTTTGTTGTTATATTAGCATTTGCAACTAGTTTTCTTGTATTTGCCTTCCTAATCTCACACCCTTGAGCATAAAATGTGAGGACATGTCCTTAATCACACATTTGACTAACACTTAGAAGATTATGCTTCAAACCTTCAACATACAAGACATTTCTTTTTTTCATCTTCCCATTGTCAAGACTAAGAGTACCTTTTCCAGCTATTCTTAACGTAACATTATCTCTAAATTTTATAGTGCCTTCACTTATTTCCTTCAAAGATATAAATTTTCTCTTGTCTTCAGTCATGTGACTTGAGTACCTACTGTCAATGTACCATTGTTTCCCTTCATCTTGTGCATGAAATGTTGTTTGCACAAGCATAAATTTTTCCTTATATTGATGAATTTACTCTTGCTTTTGTTTCTAGATTTTTATACGTTCTCTTTTCTTTACAATAGGAGTATCCACTTTCTTGTTTTATCTAGGGGGTTCTACAAAAATACTTCTACAGAACTAAGATATATGTCCATAGTTAATTTAATTATAACAAACAATACTATTCTCATTGAAATTTGATAAAGAGGCAAATGAATTATAATTGCTTTTTGAAAATCTATAAGCACTTCTGCCATTATCCCATGTATACCTAATTCTTGCATGTGCCTTACATGCTATTGTTCTATGCCCAAACTAATTACATAAATAACAATAATCATAAAAGGAACTTTGATACTTGATCATGTTAAACTACTTTGGAGGGAATGATCTAAAATTTTTAATGGATATATACTTACCTTTGTTTTCTTTATGAAAAATATCGCGCTCTTTCTTCTTATCACTTCCTCCATTCAAGGACCCCTTGAGTGCATCCATATAGCATTTGGGCTTCTCTGCATATACTTTCTTTGGTGGTTCTATATTTTTTGAACTCTACCCTTCTTTAGTACTCTTTTGGTTCTCTTCATAACTAAGAGCAGTTTTAAAGAATGGTGACCTTTGACAATTTAAGATGCCACCTAATTTTTTGGTGCTATTTTAGACTTTAAACTATTTTTCAAATGGGTAGTGGTCTTCTCCAATTCTATTCTTAACACAACCATTTCATATTCTAACTTTCTGCATTCATCTTCCTTTGTCTTTAGTTGGGCTCTCATTTCCTCCTCTATCTTTTTTAATTCTTATAATTAAGTCTTTAGGTCTATGATTACCATTTCCAATTCCTTAACATTTTGTGACTTTCTTATTTTCAAAGCATAATCCTCTTCTTCAAACCTTTGAATCTATAACTTTGGTTTTGGATTCTTTTTCTTGAGTACTTTTATCTCACTTAAAGTACAAATGAGTTTTTCTTCAATATTTACTTCTCCTTAATCTTCGACATCTTCTTTCACTTCCATGGCATCTTTTTTTAATTGAAAAGTGCCTACATATTTATAAAATAAAATATGGTACAATGCTATTCATATAAAAAAATAGGTGGAAAAGTCACACACCATGAGAAAAACCACACTGAGGGTGAAAAAACATCTTAGGACAAGTCAGAAAAGTGGTCAGAAAATGGCCACACCCACAAAATATTACATCACATTAGTAATTTTTAGAAAAGCAAAGAAAACAAGGTACAAATAACAATAATGAAGAATAATTAAGCAACAAAAAAAACATGGATGTTTGGGGAGGTAGAGAGACGATGGAACCTAAGACTTATCACCCCATCCTCCCAAGGTAGGAGGATTCTCATCAATAGGTAATGGCTCCCAAGTCATCTTCACTTATAGAGGCATCATTTTTCATTTCTATAACCATGTAAAAAGTTTTTACTCTATCATTGTTTGATATGCTTTCATCATTCTCCTTAGCTGAGCTACTATCCTTTTTGGAATAGAGGCTTTTCTTGTGCTTATTAAATTTTTTCTTATATTCATTTTGTTTTAAACTTTTCTTATATTTAGGCTTGCTCTCCTTTTTCTTTTTCTCATTATGGTTTTCCTCATCATCACTATCATCCTTATGTGGACACTTAGTAATAAAATGTCTCATTTTACCATAATTAAAACATTTGAAAGGTAGCTTACCTTTGTTTTTGCCTGATCCTTTCTTAAGCTTTCTTACAAAAAGGGCCTCCTTTTCATCTTGTTCATCACTGGTGTCATTGCTTGATTTAGGTTCCTTATTCTTCATTTTCTTTGAATTTTTAAAAGTTGCTTCCTTTTTAGATGGGTTTTATTTTTCAGTTCTCATTTCATATGCCATGAGAATCCCATGCAACTCATCCATTATTAATGAGTTTAAGTCTTTAATTTATTTAATAGTAAAAACTTTTGCATCAAATCTCAAAAGAAATAAGCTTAACACTTTTTGAATGATCATGGATTCTTCAACTTTTTTGTCAAGTCCTATGATGGTGTTAATAATCTCATCCACATGAAGAAGATATGCCACAACATTGTCTTCATCTTTCATTTTAAATTTATTGAACTGTCTCTTATGACTTTGAAGTTTGGCCTTCTTCACTTTCTTGTCACCCTCATAGATGTTTTGAAGTTTGTCCTAGATTTCTTTTGCTAAGTCACAGTGCATTATCTTGACAAACTTTGATTCTGACAGGGCACACAAGATCACATTCATTACTTTGGCATTATTTTCACTAGCCTTCTTTTTAGCTTGATCTGTTGGTGGAGTTTTTGAAATTGTATATCCAGTCACAACTAATTTCTAGATATCAAAACCAAGATTCATTAGATAAGTTCACATTCTTATACTCCAAAATGCATAGTTTGTTTTGTTAAACAATGGAGCTTTATTTTTGGAAAAACTTTCTTGACTAGACATATGTGCTCCTAAGATCTACCTTCCAGTGGGCAGATTGATTCTGAAGGAACTGATTTGATACTAATTGTTAAGTGCACAACACAATGATAGGGGAGGTGAATCAATGTGTGATTAAACTTTACTTTCTTAAAATTGATGTTCACAATGAAAATAATCAAACACGAATAATTAATTAGACAATGCAAGATTTATGTGGAAAACCCTCTCTCGATAAAAACCACAACGAAGCACTGCTTGGATATACTATCCAAATCTATCTATAAAATAATAATTCTTTTACAAGATTTGTAGGCACCAACCTACTTGGAGACACCAATCCCCACTATACTAGGCAACAAATTAGCAAGAGATGCCAATATATTCTTTATGAGGCAACAACCTCTACTGAAACAATCTTCACCTTACTATTGTTTTTTCATCAATGAATGACAAAAAAATCAATCTCTTCTTCTTCTTTTCCACAAAAATCTGCTTATGCTTGAATGATAGAAAGAATTAATTTCATGTCTTTCTCAACCTTCTATATGCCTTATATAGCCTTCAAAGACTCTTCACAAAGGGGGTGTCCCATCAAAGAGGCACCTTTTCACCAAAAGACGCGTCTTTTAATTTAATTTATCTAATTTAACTAAGAGGGTGACTCACAAATCAATGCTAATACGAATGAGGGTTGGCCCTTTCAATAATTACCATTATTTCATATTTTATATGAAAGGGGGGTGATTTAACCATAAGCACTTACTCAAAAAAACTCCTTGATTTCTGCATTAATTAAAGTCTTATTTTATGCTGGTCAACCTTCATTATCAATGCTACAATAAATATCTTAATTAAATCAACCTGTTAAGTCTTTGCCCCTTATTTTATGGCATCATTATGTTAATAATATAATTCTTTCAATGATAACTCCTTTGACTTTAATGATAATTATGTTGCATTAATGACACTTCTGTTGACAATTATGTTGATAATTCCATTGACATCGATTATAATTCCTTTGACATCAATGATGATATTCCAACAGATGAAGAGTATCATTTCAACAGTGTATTTGAGATCACTCTCATCCTTGATAATATGTTTATTTAGAGGATAGTTAAGTGGATCCAAAGTTTTGGGAGGAAGTGAGCCATAGTTTTTTATTCTAGTGGCCACATGGACATTACTGACATCAATATTTTGTATGAAAGTATAGGTAAGGTGAGAATGAGGATGCTTAAGAGGTTCAATTAAAGTCATCATATCATTTTGAGTTTGTATTTCACTTTATTAAAAAAATTACTACATGTGTAAAGTGAAGACAGAATTAAAAATCTAAAAACCTAATGGGTTGAACTTGTCAATTTATTTGGGTGGATAGGATAATAGTGCTGTAAATTTACTAAATCGAGTTGGTCAGATTAGTTTTACAAACAAGAATAGATAAGTTTTGGATAGACTACTAAGTCAAGATTGCTAACTTAGTTGTATAGACAGGAAAAAGTAATAATTTTTGAATGACTACTAAGTCAAAATGGTCGAATTAGTTTTATAATTAGGAATAAACAAACTTTATAAAGTCTTACTAAGCTAAGTTAGTCGACTTAATTATACATGTGAGAAAATATAGAGTTTTTTTAAAGCCTACTAAGTCGAGCTAGTTGACTTAGTTATATAGGTGAGAAAACTCAAAGTTTGTTGAAAGCCTATTAAGTCAAGTTGGTTAATTTAGTTGTACATGTAGTAAAAGATAGAGTGTTAAAAGCCTACTAAGTCAAGCTAGTCAAATTATTTATATAGACAAGAAAAAGTAATAGTCTAGATAGCCTAATAAATTGAGTTGGTTGACTTAGTTATATAGGTAGTACCGTATATAATTGTACTAAGTCATGTTGGTTGATTTAGTTGAATATAGAAAAAATTAACATTAATTTGAACTATGTAGTTTTTAAGGCAAAAATAGAGTAGACAAAGTACTGAAGTATCTAACATACCACACAAAATTTTATTAATGTTGATCAATACAATCTCTAATACAATAGAGAATAACAGACAACAAACAAAAAAAGTAATTTTATAACTACTAATGCTAGTTAATTATTTTAAAAAAATATGATAAAGCTGTATTAAAAGGTTTTGACCGACTTATAGATTTCTAAATATACTTTTTTATCTGTTGGATAGTGACAACTCAATATTTTAGAGTGCTAACTATAGCAGAAGTACCATTCTAATAGCCCACTAAATTTGATTTTAAGGGTAAACTAGAAGTAACTTCTTGGTGCTAACTATTAATAGATGCACAAAAAAATCAAATAGATGGATGGATTCATAAAGTTCAATTCAAAGAGAAATCTTATACGTTTCTAAAATACCATGAGGTAGGTGGAGACTAAAAACTGTGTTGAAATTTGTACTATGGCTAGAAGTGTTAGGGCAATCTTCTCATGCCATAATATTTATAAATAATAGACAAAGATTGTAAACTGAGTATCATGTAACCCTTCACAATAGTAGTTAAGTAGTTTTAAAACTGTCAGTACATAATTTCAAAGAAAATCAAGACAAAGTAAAAATAAAGGTGAAAATTATAAATCAAAAACTAATTTGTAGTTTCAAAAAGTAAATAAATAACCAATTTTTTTTCAAATTAAATGTGAAATTAATTATTAAGAAATGAAAGTAAATTACCTTTCTTATGTTAAAAGTAAAAGATACAAAACAAGATCGACTAGGTTGATCTAGTTGACAAATATAACATAACACAATTAGGTGGGTTGATCTAGTTTATTGTAAAAATACGCTGAAAACAAACATAATCGACCATGTCAACTTTGTTTGGTAAAGCAGACAAACATATAACTAAGTCAACCAGGTCAACTTACTTGACTATGTTATACAGTTTTGTATAACTAAAAAAATTGGTAAATGACAATTTAAAAATTGAAATGCTCAATAATTTTACTAAAAGATAGAAGTGACAAATTGAAGCAATTGACAAAATTGGAAATATGAAACTTGTTTAGAGAGAACCTGAAAAATATAACTAGGTCGACTTAGTTGGTTGACTGAAAATGGTGAAAATAAGATTGTGAACTATATTAACTAGATCGAATTGAGTCCTACATAGGTAAAATTTTGAAAAACATAGAGGTTAAACATGGTTGACCATGTAGACTCAGTTGATCGATAGCTAAATACTAAAAATAATAAAATGAAACTAGGTTGACCAATGTAATCTAATTTGCTAAAAATAAAAAAATAAAGATTATTAAAATGGACTAAGTCAACAAATTTGACTTAGTTGATTATAATTAAAAATATAGAAAATAAGAAAAATGACTGAGTCGACCAACACAACTCAGTGTATTATAAATAAAACCTTGCAAATTGTAGGACAAAACTTGATTGACTAGCATAATCTAGTTGAATGTAGACCTTGGACCTTAAATAGATAAAAATACTAAATCGAATAGTGTGATCTAGTTGATTGTGGAAAGAAAGCTTACAAACAGATTAAAAAATAAGGTCGACCAGTGTGACCCAATTTACTATGGTTCTTGAATCTAAAAACAGAGGTTAAGACTAGATCGACAAGTGTAAACTAGTTGATTTTAAATGCAAAAATAAAAATGCAAGGGTTAGTGATCCAAAAACTAGATTTACCCCCTTAGATAAATCAAATAGTTTTTTTAAATAATCAGATAATGAAAAATCTCAATTGCTCAAGTGAAATAGAATTAGTTATGGAATTCTCAATTTCCCAATTAAATAAAATAAGAAATGGATTTAATGTTCAAGAATCAAACCTGAGTGTATAACAATTCCACAAATATGATTTTGCATTCAACTCCTTGTTTTGAAACCGATTTATGAACAATAATTAGCCCCCTACGAATAAATACTATTTTATTCAAAACGAATTTAAAAAAAATATAATAAGTCAATTTCTAAAATTTAAATTAAAGGAATTGACTTTTAAATATCTGAATGTGAATTGTTTGAACAATTCTGAATATAAGCGTTTTGAAAACTCATATAACTTTATTGCTCAGTTAAACCATTCCATTCGTATTTTATCTCCCTTCAAATATCTCTCATTCAATTTTTCATAATTACTTTTCAAATATCAGTGAATAATTTAAAATTGATAATGCTAAAAAATTGAAAAAAAATAGAAAAAAGAGATTGTTTACGGGGTTCATCAATTGGCTACATCCCTGGGTCCATTTGAACTGTTCCATTATAAATAAGATGTAAATACTACAATTTAAAACCTACATACTTGAATGGTTTAAGGAAACTTGCAACTTTGTGTGATATAAGGAACTCATCTGCAGCATGTAAAATGTTCTTCTCTTCAACCAAACAATATCTATAAATTCTTATAATTCACTTGAATGGGCTAAATAATTCTCTTACCTAGAGGAAAAATACTCTCAAAGGATTTGTAATATATATATTCTTGGCTTTTACAAATCTTTGTAATTTATATAGGTTGAGAAGATTTGGGAATAAACAAAATTTAAAACGCGATCAATTCACTGAATTAAATAATCGATGTTCTTCAAGCAAAATAAACTTTCATTGTATGGACCATCTATGCTTGAAATTTTTCGTAACATTCTTTCTCTGTCAAAAAATAAGCAACCTATCCATCATTGTTGGCTTTCAGCGGTTCTCTGTCCACTGCGAAGAATAATCATCCTCAATATATAAAAAATTGACATATAACCAATATTGACTAACAATTTTTTATTTTTACCCGAAATACGATTAAATTCGAAATACACTGCATGCATTTAATAAAAGGAATAAAAATCTCATAATGAAAAAGAAATTTCAATGCCATGCTTTATTTAGTAAAACACTTAACAAAAAAATAACCAAAAAAATATCATCCATCCGACCAAAACATTCTCTTTTTGTATATCAAACGAAAAGATTTTGTTGAGAGTTCTTTTACTAAGGCATGGCATTTGAGGAAGGATTAATAAGGGCAATGCCATCCAAAGATAAATTAATGTTTAAAATTTAGTTTAAAAAAAAACATAAATTAAAGTTTAAACTTTAGTTTTAAAAAAACATATCCCACTTTTTAATAAACAAACACCAAATTTGCCCCTTTTAAAGTGGATATGTACTTGGTAAGTGGATTTTAAAACATGCATGGTATTAAGGTTTTTTAAAAAAAAAAAAAACATTTCCCATGCAAATAAAACCCATGTAAAACCATCCACGTGGAATAAAGTTTAATTTGGGATTTAGATTAAAATATTTAATTGTGATTTAAAATATTAATTTGAGATTTAAAATATTAATTTGGGATTTGGATTAAAATATTAATTTGGGGGTTGAAATGGAAGATATTAAATTAAATTTGGATTTAATTTGAAATTGGATTTAATAATTTATAGTCATTAATAATCATAATAAAATAGGATATTAAGATTTTTGAAAATGGAGGAATTACGATGGGATGTGGAATAAAAAGATATTGAAATATTTCGGTGGCATAATAAAATTATATGGCAGAGTTGGTAATATTGGATATTGAATGGTTACGGGATAATATGAGTAAATGACTAATTTGTTCCCACATCTGTAACACAACACCCATTAGTAACATAATAAAATAATTCTAATATAAAAATTAATTGTATCAACTCTTTATATTTTTGCCACGTGTTGATTTTCCATTACGATATTTATCTTTTTCCACATTTTTCTAAACTATAAAAAAATCTTCCAGATCAATTAGATTCATGTCGGGTTCACTAGTATGTATATAACAAATTAAGATAGATCTATAACTTATCTAACTTAGTAAATCTAAGATCATATAAGGTAATCAACTAACATCCATTGCAATACTATTTATATCGAGAGCAAGACCAAATTGGATCCATTAAACCTAACTAAGGGATCTCCTACCACACAACACTAAAGGGGAGTATTCTAAAACCTCTAGGCAAATGACACTATGCAATAACCCTAACTAGGTCTAAGTAAATAAAATAAAACTAATCTAGTGCTCACTAAATTTTGTGGCACAAAGGGGAATGGTTAAACACAAACAAACAATCAAGGCGTCATGATAGGCAAATGGGGGCCTAGATCACCTAAAGTAGAATATAGAAAGCAAATAAAAACCTATATCTACACTAAGTTTAAGCATAACAGTAATCTAAGCAAGGAGTTATACATTCAATACATATTACTTGTAAAATATATATTTATCAAATGAAATAGTAATAGTTAGGAATACTTACTTTGAGTGAACATGTTGAGTCTCAATCTCTCCCTTAGACAATAGTGAATTTTAAGAGGTTGTTGTGGCTTTATAAATATCACACTATAGAAATCAACTCTAGCCAAAAGACTCATACTTTACATGCAAGACTTTGTCAGGATCTACACATAGCTTTGATACCACTTGTCAGGATCTATAACACACACAGCTCTGATACCAGCTGTCAGAATCCTCCTTAGAGTACAATTGATTACATTTGTATAAGCAACTAAACACGAAATTAAATCAGAAGTAATATGTAACTAGAATTCAGAAACAACACAGAATATGAGATGCGAGAAACAATACAATCTATATTAACACTCTTCCAGAAGAAAATACAATGAAGAAACCTCTTCTTCCCACACCTCTTGGGTGTACAGTAATTCTCCCTCAAAAGTTCTCTCTCTCAATCAATTACAATCACAACTCAATAACCGAGTTGTTCCCTCCACCAGTCAGTGACAATCAACCCAATGGTTGTTGTTGCCTACTGCCAGTCCACCAAGTAGATCTCCTTGATCTTGCACCCTTGCAGATCTAACTGATCTTACTTACCATGTAGATCTCCCTGATCTTGCTACCTGTAGATCAACTGATCTTACACCCCTTGAGACAACCAACCCAATTGTTGTTCTTGGCTTCAAGTTGAGGATCTAATCCTTCTTAGTCCTTCAATTACAATACAGCCCCATGGGTCTCTTAAATAGATCCCAAAACAAACAATAATTAGAAACACAGACTCAAGACTAAAATTAGTCTTTACATGCAAACTGACTGTCTGTCTAAAATTAGACCAGTTCTGAAAACACACAGGTGACCGACGTCAGTTCCTGTCTGACCGATGCCGACCAACCAATAACCGATGTCAGTTACTGTGTACACTGAATATGACTGATGTCGGTTGGCTTGATCGACGTCGATTACTTTGACACTCAGCAACCTCCACCATTTGCATAACAGTGAAGCTTTTAGCTCCACAAATTAACAATCTCCCACTTGGAGATAAACATCTGCACCTGTACCTATACCTGTACATCATCTAATTTGTTTTTGGATTGTATCTCTCTTCATGTTCAATCTTGAAGACCAACAGAAGTTGAATGAAGATTCAACTTCTCCTTTGTTCCCAGCTCTGTTAACATATCTGCAGGGTTCTTATCCTTGCTAGCCACCGTGATTGCAACAACCTTTTGCAACTCTGATATCCAGCTAACCGTCGTTCTACCAACAGTGAACACATACCCTGTGGTGCTTCTCCTGCCATCCAAGTCACCTGCCATATTCGAATCTACATACCCATGTAGAGAAATGCTTGACCCTGCATAGCATAAATACCTGTTGCTAGTCCCTCTTAGATATCTGAGAATCTACTGAACTGCTTTCCAGTGCTCCTTTCCTGGATTGGCCATAAACTTGCTGACAACTCCCATTGCTTGGGCAATATTAGGTCTAGTACATACCATGTACCCAACCTCATCATGTGATTCAGGACACTGTTCATAGCTCAACTTGAACTATCCAACCATAGGTATGCTAACCGGTTTTGCATCCTGCATATCAAACCTCTCCACTACCTTATTCACATAATCTTCTAGATACAAAATTAACCTATGATTTTCCTTGTCTCTAGAAATACTCATGCCAAGGATTTTCTTTGCTCTTCCTAAATCCTTTCTGGCACATGTCTGAGCTACTTTTACCTTTAGCTCAGCAATTCCCTGCATGTGTGACCCTGTAACAAGCATATACACTATATACAATAACATGATAATGTAGCTAATATTATCCAACTTGGTAAAATAAACACAATGGTCACATTGACATTGACTAAAGCCATGCTCTGTCATAAACATGTCAAACCTCAAATACCACTATCCTGGAGCTTGCTCAAGACCATATAACCTGGCCTTCTGTCTCACCTGTCCATTCTCTCCTTTCTTTAACTTGTGAATATATTCATCTTTTAGTGCTTTCTTTCCAGCTGGCAACTCTACCAAATCCCACGTTTGGTTCTCTTTCAAGGAATCAATTTCTTCATTCATGCCATGCTCCCACTATTTTCTAAATTCTATGTGCATTGCCTCTTCAAAACTTCTTGGTTCTTGACCATCAGTGAGCAACAAGTAGTACAAAGAAGGGGAATAATGAAATTGAGGTTTACTTACCCTTTCAGTCCTCCTCATGGGCGTTTGAGACTCCTTGACAGCTTGCTGTCTGCCCAAATTTCATTCTAACAGTGACCGATCCCAGTCATCTCTCAGTCTACACCCGACTGATGTCAGTTCCATGTGACCAACTTGACTGACATCAGTTGTTACATGACCGACGTCGATTTCCACCTACTCAACATCACCAAATATGGTCTCCACTGGACCGATGTCGATTCTTGCCTGTTCGACGTCAGTTCTCACCTGACCGACGTCAGTAATTGTATTTTCCTGTGAGTGATGACTTTTACTCGTGAGCTCATTTTGGATCATAACCTTATCCAAATCAACACTGCCTTGCTCAGAATTATTCAGCCTCTTGAGCTGATCTCTATCCATCATTTTCTCCTTGAATACCAAGGCTTTCCAATTCTTAAATATGTTAAAAATATCAGATTTCCTCTTTATGCAATAAACCCAATCCTTTCTTGTAGCATCATCAGAAACATAACATTGTGATCCTCCAATAGAAGCTCCCTGAGTTGGTCTCCACACACCTGTGTGAACAAGCTCCAACCTGTGCTTCTTCTTTGTTGACTCAGTTGTGAGAAACCTCACTTTCACCTGTTTCCCAAACATACAATGCTCACAAAAATCTCGATCTATCAAATCTAAAAGCATACCTTTTGACTTAAGAACATCCATTCCCTTCTCACTCATGTGACCAAGCGTACAGAGCCACATCTTTGCATCTACATCTGAAGTAGATAAAACAAAAGGAGAATTAGTAATACAAGTAGATAGATAAAGTGTACCTACTTTCTTACCTCTAGCTAATACAAGTGCACCCTTGAAAACTTTTCAAGATTCCACTGTGAGAGTTACTGTGCAATCCTCATCACCCAACTTTCCTGCAAAAATCAGATTCCTCTTCAGGACTGGGACATGCATGACATCCTTCAACACCCATGTGTTGCCAGTCTGCAACTTCAGCTACACTTCCCCTTTGCCAACCATTTGACAAGGCTCACCATACAAATAATCCTTTATCTGTATCCTCCATAATTGATAATTCTTTCCATTGAATTTATCCATTCTTAGTGTACTTTCTTCTACCATTGCTTTACTCCCACTCAAACAGAAACTCTTGTGAGTGACCTGTAATCAACAAACACTAACCTGCTCCAAACTAGGCTCTGATACCACTTGTTAGGATCTACACATAGCTCTGATACCACTTGTCAGGATCTAGAACACACATAGCTCTAATACCAGCTGTCAAGATCCTCCTTAGAGTAAAATTGATTACCTTTGTATAAGCAACTAAACACGGAATTAAACCAGAAGTAATATGTAACTATAATTCAGAAACAACACAGAATATGAGATACGAGAAACAATACAATCTGTATTAACACTCTTCCAAAAAGAAATACAATGAAGAAACCTCTTCTTCCCACACCTCTTGGGTGTACAGTAATTCTCCCTCAAGAGTTCTCTCTCTCAATCAATTACAATCACAACTCAATAACTGAGTTGTTCCCTCCACCAGTCAGTGACAATCAACCCAATGGTTGTTGTTGCCTACTGCCAGTCCACCAAGTAGATCTCCTTGATCTTGCACCCTTGCAGATCTAACTGATCTTACTTACCATGTAGATCTCCTTGATCTTGCTACCTGCAGATCAACTAATCTTACACCCCTTGAGACAACCAACCCAATTTTTGTTCTTGCCTTCAAGTTGAGGATCTAATCTTTCTTAGTCCTTCAATTACAATACAGCCCCATGGGTCTCTTAAATAGATCCCAAAACAAACAATAATTAGAAATGCAGACTCAAGACTAAAATTAGTCTTTACATGCAAACTGACTGTCTGTTTAAAATTAGACTAGTTCTAGAAACACACAGGTGATCGATGTCGGTTCTTGTCTGACCGATGTCGATCGACCAATAACTGATGTCAGTTATTGTGTACACTGAATATGACCGATATCAGTTGGCTTGACCGATGTCAATTACTTTGACACTCAGCAACCTCCACCATTTGCATAACAGTGAAGCTTTTAGCTCCACAACTTAACAAACTTCCCACAAGATAAGTTATCTTCTATCCAAAGCAAACCTTAAGCAGTGGCTCCTTTAAATGCAAATTTAGTAGAATTATGAACTATAATGATGTGAAAATGAATATTCCTCTTATTGGATTGAAAAGAGCCTTGTATTTATAGTAATGGATAATCCTTAACCCTTACATAAATTTAGTTGATAAGGTTAACCAACATGATCCAGTATGTTAGAAAAATTTAATACTAGACCTTGAACTAAGTCAACAAGGCCAACTTAGTTCCGTAATGTGTGCTTAATCTTTTATAAAAATATCAACTTGATTGATTTAGTTGAAGAAGAGGGTGTTTGCCTAGATAAGGACTATTTGAAAAGAGAAATGCTTAGGGAAATTTTTAAATGGGCTTTGGATTACTTGGGGAGTTGGATATGTAGGATTTTCAATGGGTTTAAGTTATGATAGAATTGACAAACAATCTTGTGAAACACTAATGGTCTTCCCACCCCTTTCTTGATGCACCCTTTAAGGCATGCACTCAGAGATATCAAAACTCTATAAGTTCCTGCAAGAGAGAAAGCATTAATAAATGATAAAGTTTCATAATATTGCATGTATACACCTTCCTTCTATAATAATAATAGGTTTCATCATACAACAAGTGTTCATGCATGTTTTAGAGAGATCAAAAATTAAAATAAACATGTCTAAATCGATGGTCCTGATACAATTCCCACTGGACATATGTAAAAGATAGACTAGCATTAATAAATGAAGAAACTACTAAATTCAATTATCGAACAAATAAATATTTGAGACTAATACTCCTTGCTAGCGTGGTCAATGATGATGAAGATAAAGATTTTAGATAAGTTTTACATGACTACCCTAAATTATTTTCTTGGCTTTATTTAGATATGTTAGGGATTGACCCTAGAGTTACAGTGCATAACATAGTACTTTTCTCATATGCAAAGCTAGTTGAGTAGAAAATCAAAAAGATGCATCCAAAAGTCACTTTTTTAGTTAAAGATGAAATTCAATGATTACTAGATGCATGGTTTATTATATCTTCTAGATTACTCTAACTAGGTTTATAATATATTACTAGTTACAAATCTTTATGGATAAATTAGACTTGTATAAACTACCATGATTTAAATAAGGCTTGTCTGAAAGAGGACTTTCCATTATGAAATATTGATATGATCATAAACTCTATAGTTGGTTATTAGATGCTATCATGTATAGATGGTTTTGTTGGATATAATCAAATAAATATTAATCCCAAAAGTCAATACAAACCCACATTTACCACACCGTGGAAAATATTTTGTTTTGTGGTCTTACCCTTCAGATTGAAGAACACATAAGCCACTTATAAAAGGGTGATGACACACATATTTCATGATTTTATACATAAAACTATGAAAGACCATGTGGATGAATTGCTTCTGTAATCTAAACTTTGACAAGATCATGCTACAAACTTAAGACAGGTATTTGAACACTTACAAAAATATAATGTACACTTAAATCGAAATAAATGTGTATCTAGGGTTTCTTCAAGAAAGTTATTAGGCTATATCATATCTCAAAAAGGAATTGAATTAAACCCAAAGATGATGAAATTTATTGTATATATACCACCACCAAAAGGAATGAAATAATTATGATGTTTTCAAGGAAAGATTCAGGGGATAAGGTGTTTTATGGCTCACTTTACCGATAAGACACAACCTTTCACATAATTACTAAAGAAAGATAAAAAATTTTAAGGGGATTCCAATTTTTAAAAGAATTTTGAGGCAATACAATAATATCTAATGAATCCACCTATTTGCATGCCTCTAATACTAGATAGGCCTTTGTTATTATACATTTATGCTACATATCATGGCTTAGGCTCTTTATTAGCACAATACCATGATGGTCATAGAGATTGTGAAATATATTACATCATTCATACACTATTCAAACCATGCTATAAATTATAATACCATATAAAAACTATGTCTTGTTTTTAGCTTCGCTACACAAAAGCTTCAACACTATATACTTAATAACGAGACACATATTATAAAGGTGGATCCATTAAATTTTCTTATATAAAATCCACATTTTCAAGATGTATATCTAAATGGGTAATGTTACTTATGGAATTTGACTTAAAGTTCATATCTTAAAAGCCCATAAAAGGACAAGTAATTGACAATAAATTAGTTGTAACAATATTAATTAACACATTACCAATCAACAATGATTTTTGTGATGATCTTGTTACATATCATATTTATAATGATACATGGACCATGTACTTCAATGGATCCAAATTCACCACATACACTAGTATTTATCATCGCTCTTCAAGGTCAACTTATGTCATTTGCTTATTGCTTAGGGTTTTCATGTTCTAATAATATTACAAAAGATGAGGCATTGATACTCGAATTATGTACCATGTGCACATTACAAATAAAATATATCTGAGTGCATGGGGATTCTCAATTTTAGTTAATCATTTTTTGGATATTTATCAAATAAAAGAAGAAAATTAGATCCTATATGAGGAAATGGTACAATGATTGAAGACATAATTGTAAATGTTTACAATTAAGAGCATACCTTGCAAGGATAATTGACAAACAAATGCCATGACTAGTGCAACTTATATTATTCCTATTGAAATTAATGATGAGCACACAAATTTTACTATACAATAATTACAATGTTCATTAGTTACTATAACAAATGTATATGACTTAGTAATACTTGTAGTTACTTAGTGCGATTAACTCAAAATGGTATAGTGACATCTATAATATTTTATATAAGGATGCTATTCTAGAAAGTTTTACATGAAATGACAATGTAAATTGCAACATAAAGTAATTTGATATGTTATTATCATTTGGGACTTATTCAAATGATCCTTTGATAGACATTTACTTCGATGCTTTAATCATGAGGAAACTAAAATAACTTTACTTGAGATACATGATAATAAATGGGGGACATTTTAGTGGAAAATAAATGTCTTAAAAATCACGAAGACATGCTTACTATTACCCTGTTCTGGAACTAGAATGTCAAAAACATGAAAAAATATGTCCACTATGTCATAGACATAGTAATTTGAATCATGCATTGTCACAATAATTATAACATATTATCTCACCATATCCATTTTCCCGTTAGGGCTTTGAATTGATTTTCTATATAAATATAGAATTATTATAAGGTCACAAGTTAATTTTTGTAACTACATAGTAATTTATAAAATGGGTTGAGATTGTACCACTATAATCAACTACAAGGGAGGATAAATGTAAGTCGTTAATGATAAACATAATTTCATGATTTGGTCTCCCATCATTTATTGTAATAGATAATGGATCATATTTAAATAATAAGACAATTATGAGATTTTATGCTAAATACAAGGTTCATCATACCTTATCCACTCATTATCCACATGGAAATAGACAAGTGGAAGCTACAAATAAATAATTACTAGAATATTAAGCAAAAAAATTAATAATCATGATGAGTATTGGCATAATCATATTATCTACACTTTATGGGTATATCAAAAAAGTGTTCAAACACGCAAAAAGGCTACTCCTTATTCTCTTTTTTATGGAAAATAGGCATTATTGCCTTTAAATTTAGAGATATAATCTTCACGTGATTCCTTGAAGGACATTATCAAGTACAATGAACATTGGAAAAATTAGTTGCATGAATAAAAAATGTTGGTTGATAAATGCATGCAAACTATTGAGCATCTCAGAGTACATCAGGATTGCATTAAGAGAGCTTATGGTAAGAAGGTTTGAAATTATGAGCCCAAAGTTAGTGATTTAGTGTTAAAATAAAATAATTTTTTTATCAATGTATATAAATAATGTAAAGGCAAATATAAAACAAATTGATTGTGCCCATTTGTAGTTATAGAAAAGGTGGGCACAAGGTTTATTATTTGGCTATAGCTGAAGGGAAACTCATGAGGAACCCTATGAACATCATTTTCAAAAATTTAAAAACATTAAAATATTCTAAAAAAGAAAACATGAAGACCTAAACATAACATTTTTTTCTAGGTACTACACTCAATTGTGTTAGTTATCACATGTTTGATAGATTACATATCATTTTTCATACACACATACATTTCATGGTATATATAAGTGAGATGCAGAACATTTAAATTATACATGATACATGGATATACGTATTTGGGTAATTCTCCTACCCAAGGACCATGTCAATGCTATGGGAATCTAATTTCACATATTACATTGATACATGTTATGTTTTTTATGACCTTTCAATTTATCATGTTGAGTTAGATTGATTTCTTACATATGCCTTGCTCTTGATTTAATTATTTATAGTGCTACATTTTATGGATATGTTATTTTTCTATGTTGTGACATTGATATTGAGTGATGGTGTAGACTAACTTAGCTTATTCTATGATCAATTTCTATTATTTCATTTCATATAGAGTAATCATTGACTATGTTTTGTGTGGGACCTTGCCTTCTTTTGTGACATTTTATTTATTGAATTTATTGTTATCACATAGGTTTTGCACTCATTCTTTGATGTATAATAGCTCGTTGTGAAATAACTAATGATACAATGGGAAAACCTCCAAGCCATGGGACTTTGGAAAATTGAGGTTAACCTTTGGAGAAGGCTGACTTCCTTTCACTAAATTTGATGCAACTAATAAGATACCAGTTCTATATAAATTTTGCTCTTTTTTAGTGTTATTTCTCCTAAACTAACTTTTGATTGGGAAAAGAGTAAAGAATGAAACTTTTGTGAAAACTGAAATGGTGATTGCACCAAATATTTTAGTAGGTCTTAATGCTTGCTTAATAAACACAACATAATAGGAAAACAATTGAAATTTGTTTGAGCATAGACTCATACAAATGATAAATCAAAGCCAATATTTGATATTCTTGTAGAAGGGACAAGATTTACTTATTTTCATCAAACAATATTTCAGAAAGGTAAAATACCATAAAATAATTTCTTGTGACTAAAATAAGAACTGTAATGTCCATAAATACTTGAATAACTCTGCATACATAAGGATTTCTCAGACAAGAAAGGTAAATATTCAATTTAATTTATTTCTCAAGGTTAAAACTCATAGACCATACATTAAAAATGAAAAAGTGTATACTCTAACAACAAAAAGATAGATTGGGCCATAGGGTCCACCCATTTTTATACAAAAATATCTCATAGATGAGATGCAGTTATCAAAACTTGAATGCCTAGTAAAGAGAACCATGCAGATCTGGAACTCCATGCAAAAAGAGGCAAAATATTCTATTTTTGGCATATTTGACTTGTAAGATGGTTTGTAAAATATCATGTAAGAGCTGGGTGTGATCCTTTGCTTAGAATGGCATAGGTGGAATTGTAAGATCTACATACAATGCTCCTTCTTCTTTGTGTATCTAAAAATAGCTTCTCGTGAAAATGGGTGGAGTCCAAAATAAAACATGACTTCCAAAAGATAACTAAATTCATCTTTGAAAAACCCTAACTTGAAAAACATAAGTGAGACTTTTACAACTTCCCAAGTCATATCTGTTGACTAAATTTGACTTTTAGGTCAATTTGGGGCACCCCTAGGTAAAAAATTGGTTTTATAGATGTTTTTTGGGTAATAATATCTTTTAATGAGGTGTTTCATATGCATTTTAATATTATTAAATGATATATTAGCCTTGGTCATAAATTTCATCAGCCAACATGTCTTTTTGAATCATTTTAGGGGTCAAAAAGGTGTATTTAATTATTTGTATGGGTTTATTGGGAAATGTGAGGGTATAAAAAGATGATTTGATGACCCATGTGTCCCTATGAGTCTTAAGTAACTAAAAAAATTTAAAGATGGTAGGTTATGCAGAAGAAAAGGTAGTTTTCTTAAAGGAAAAGAAGAATTTGGCACTTGTACAACCTCCTTGGAAAGTGTGCCACATGGGAAATGGTAAAGTAGTGCCTCTTTAGCTTCTCCATGCTCAATTACATGATTGGTTTTATTTTGAAGTGTTATTTATTTCTCAAAGCTGTTCATCTCTTTTTTCACCTTTTTTGGCAGGCAGAAGTGATTTTCAGATTTTTGCTTGGTACAGATAGCTCAAGACATTTCAAGGAAAATGATTTTGGGAGGTTGTTTTAAAATTATATACCTTAATTTAAATATAATTATTTTTAAAAAATTTGGCTTGTGCTTCATGAACTGCCCTCATTAAGTTGACCTTTTAAATTTGCCTGCTAATCTATGTACCCTATAAGTTTTGCCTTATTTTGGAGGATTTCATGCAATACAACTACTAAGATGAGTTAAATATGATGTTAATTCCCTATAATCATGATTTAAATTCTTAATTTAATTTTTAAAAAATATCTCATTAGCTTTTTGGTTTAGTTTGCAGGTTGATGTCCTTTGTGCAATGGCAACCATTTCCACTACTTGTAGAAGGATGTATTCTTTGTAAGAACTTAATATGAAGGGTAAATTATGTTTAACATGTTTAAATATAATATAAAACACATCCATTCCATTTTTGTCCTGATGAAACTTTTGGTCGATGGTCATATTCAGTCAGCTCCTTACCCATTTTCATCTACATCCATGTTGAATCACGTGTATAGTTCTTATTTAGTATGTTCATAAAGGTGTTTTTGAGGTCTTCATATGTTTAAATGTTTTTTAGATCAGTAATAAACAAGTAGGACCCTTTAAATAGTTTGTTTAAGGCTATCACAGTCATATATAACACTTACATACAGTCTGCCCCTTTTGGATGGTCACCTATAGGTGCCTAATTAAACCAGTCATGTTGAAAGGAGCGTTGGGATGTGTTAAGGTATTTGAATTTATGTATTTAATTTTTAAATGTGGGAGGAAATTGGATTTAATTTAATTTTAAAGCAATTCACGCTATTCATTCTTGAAAAAACTACCTGTATACATTCCATGTTTACACCTACAGGTAACTTGATAGAGAGTTAAGCACCCATGCCAAGGGTTAAAGAAAGTGGTATGAATTTTGTTTGAAGTCCTAGTAATTTAAGTACCATGAAAATCCTATTTATATATTTAAATATTGGAAAATTTAAGTGAAGATGCCTTCAAATCACAAGATGACTATTTCAGGGCCCTATTTCCCTGAATTAGCAAAACAGAGGCCTAAGGCCATTTTGATGGATTCATATGACATGGTTAATTTTTTTTTTGAAGCATATATTTAGGTGGAATTCATATCCTATATCATGAATAATAGTTATGAAAATTGTGGAATGCAAAGGATAAGTGGAGGGTGGAATTTTGAAGACCTAAAATTGCCTACAAAGGCACTAAACCCGGGGAGTAATATCTACATAGTTGGGACCTTAATTGGCATAAATCCAAAAAATATCATAAAACGAATATATATTGAGGTTGTAGTTTTATTTATTAGGTAATAAGTATTACAAATATTCAAAATATCATTAGAAAGAGTTGGATATACTATGTCCTAGACCCTCATGTGTACAAATAGTTCGTACAAACCACTAAACACTCACCTACAACTGCAAATAGACAGAGACCTAGACATGATAGTTTTGTTTTGTTTGAGGACATATAAGTGGAATAAAAGCATAAGAAGGTAAATTTTTACCTTTATGAGGTTCATGAGAGGTCCTAAATATATGATGACTAGGTTGAATGAACTAATGGTCACTTATAGGCAAGGTCTTAAGGGGAGGGTTTCTCAGTCAGGATAATGACCCTAGATTAATGATACAAGGTTGTTTTAAGGTTTAAAATGGAGAATTATATTTAAAACAAGTACCTTTTGACCATACAAATTTAAAATAATGTATTCAAACATCATAACTCAAGTCTAAGGAGCTAGTACTCACCTACAACAATCTACAAACAGGTTGTTTCAGGCCAACAGGGTATTGAATTGTGACCCCAAGCTAGATACCTCAAATAGTGTTTTGAAGACTAAAAACAAGAATATTAGTTCAAATTGATGTTGTGTGACCTTAGGGTAAATTAAATGGATATTTTCACTCTATAACCATGCCCCAAGAAGGTAATGTCCACCTACAGGCAGGGGTTATTATTGGAGAATGGAACCACAATCCAAAATGCATACTTTGGGAGGTTAAAGTTTATGTAAAGGGATAAAATGAATTAATAAAATAAATTTTTTGATTATAACTTTAACAAGACCCTAAACACCATTCCCAATTCCATATTTCATGGAATGAATACATACAAGTCGACCCCTGTTTCTACAAACACAATCACAATAAAACTTAGATTTGATTGAGTAAAGAGAGTATAAGGGGTATGTATGAGTTTGGGAAGGATGATTAAGGGTTATAAACCCTTGATAATTATCATTAAACTATATTAATTTGAGAAAAAAATAATTAATTAACCCTCAATCACATAAAATGCAATTTATATGGACAAAACCTTGCACAGTCCTTTCCTTAAGAGCCTGTCTTAGTTTTGGTAAGTTTAAGGGGTTAGATCATGAAATAAATAATATTTTCATGCAAAAATAAATAATTTTATTATATTTAAAAGTGTCCTTGTGACCCTTTAACTTATCTCTTCTCCTCTTTCTCACAATTTCTATAACGACTAGCCTTTTTGGCGTTGTATTGGATGCTCCACCTGAGTATGGCAAAGCCCTAATAAAATGTATAATTTTTGATAAATAATAATGATGATGTTTACCAGTTCCATGAATATTCTTAGTGTATTTATTTGGAATGTTTGATGTTTTAGAAGTGAAGACTATGGATTCCTTAACATGTTTTGTCATTCTTTCATCCTATTTACAGTTGAAAAGCTTCTTCTTGCAGGGCATGTGAAGTGTTTTATGAGATGTAAATGATTGAGTGAGTTATAATTTTAATTATTTCCCTCATATGCATCTTGTCTATTCCTCCTAGCTTTGCACATTCATCCATAACCTCACAATGTAGCATTGATGTGAGAAGATGAAGATTGGAGAAGTGTATGTTCAGTTTTTCCTTTGATTTAAAGTGTAATATGCATATGGTTGGATGTAATAATGTTATTTGGTGTATCACCTCCCTTGAGTTATTTTTATTTCAGTTATCCCTCTCCCTTTTCACCCCCCAAGTTTAGTTGTAGTTACAATCCAAAGTGGTACATCTAGGGAGCTAACCCTATCTAGAGATTCACCTCATTCACTAGGCTACCCACAAGCCTAGAGGTGATTCCATTGTGCCATTTGGATGAGGAGATATTTTAAATTTCCTAAAAGTGTGCATATATAAGTGACAATAAATTTTGGCATGCTCGGTGGGACTCTTGGTCTAAGAAGTTGAGATATTTTTGGTGTTGTCTCTCAACAATCAACCTTTGGAGGCTTCTATTCAAGCATCAATGGTGACTCTAAAAATATATTAGTGGGTCAAATATCTTAGATTATCCTTTTAATATTGATGTTAATATGTTTTATTTGTGTTATTTCTTTCAATGAAATTTCATGGCTGACTTTGGTGTTGAGTTTTGCTCTATATAAGTTAGTGAGACATTCCAAGCTTGTGCCATTCCTTATCAATATGAACAAATCCTTGCTCAATCTTGTCATGATTCTTAACAATATAAATATGAAATTCATCAGATAAAATATTATCCTTATCATCCCATTCATGAATTATATCATTCCTACAACCAACCTCCTCAATGTTTTGCTCCTCCTAGTCAACCTAGTCACTTCTCAAGCCAACCCATTTCCACCTTGAAGAAGACACTTTTGGGCTATGAGAGGTACATGTTTGATCTTGACACACAAAGAGAATGTGGTATAGAGGTTCTTAATCATGTCATTCATAAGGTGAGAGAAGCATTAGAGTTAGTCAAATGAGAGTGGGTACCTATTGAGAGAGCCAATTGGCAAAGGCTCACAAGTGAGATGCTTGATGTGAGTTGTCTAGTTTCTTCCTTATAGGATAGGCTAGGAGTTCATGAAAGGAAACCTCACCATACATATAAACCTTCATATCCACTTCCATAATTTTCCTACCAAACATACATGACCCCTACTCATGATCCAAATCAAGCCTATCAAATTCATCCTTTTCCCAATCAGTTGGAGGAGAGAATTAAAAAGAGAAACCTTATGTTTGAAGCTAATCTTGATAGGCAGATTGAATTGGAAAATATGAATATGTAGAAATCCATGTTGGTAGCAAAGGAAGTGGATTAAAATCCCTCATTTTCCTTTCATAATTCATCCCCACCATCTCAAAAGGAAACCTCTAGTCCTAATATTCTAAGCTAGAGTAAGATAGTGGAGTCATGGGGAAAGAAAGAGGGAAAATGTCTTGATAAAGAGTGTAGAGTTGAGAAGGAGCTTGATTCTAAAACAAACCCTCCCACCCTTTCTTAAGTAAATACTTCTAATCCTAACATTATAAGCTGGGGTAAGATAATAGAATCATGGGTAAAGAAAGAGGATGGAAGTATGGTTGATAAGAAGTGTGAAGTGGTGAATGAAGTTGATCCTTTGTTAGCTCCTCCTACCTTTCCTCAAGAAAATTCTTGTGTCCCATGTTATCCCTCAGGTTTTCCTTATGGTCATGATGATTCTTATGAACTTTAAGAGAAACTTTTCCAATAAAACCTAGCCAAGCAAATTGAGGAGTCAGAGTCAAAGATGAGGTTGTTAAATCAAGGTGTGATGGAAGGTTTAAACCCAAAAGAAGATCCTATGCCTAAACACACCCCATCCACCCTTACTAAAGAGATTACTCAAGGTAATTTAGATGTTAATGAAGTGGTTATCAAACAGAGGGAATAAAATCAAGTTGTTTTATCCCAAAGTGTGCCTCCCCTTCCTCAAGAGCTCCCAAAAGAATTCCCAACTTTGCATTCTCAATCTGATTTTGAGCCTCATGTTCCACCTCCACCAACTAGTTCCATTTGTCCTCACCCCATCACCCTTTGCCTTGATGGACCTATGGTGTGGGAAATTAAAAAAGATAAATTGGTTGAGGAAAATTTAGAACTCTTACTTGAAGAAAGTGCAACTCCTTGGCAGCCTTATTGGGCTAGGTTTCCAGATTTCAAGATGCCTAGTCTTGGCATCACTAAGAAAAAGATTGAAGATATTACAACCCTTGACCAATAAGATAATATTACGACAACTAAGGTATAATTTGAAAACCCTCAATAAGTACTAAGTGATGAAGAAGAGGTGAGTTCTTATGTTGAATCTCTTTATTTGGTTGATGATGAAACATACACTCCTTATGTTGAGGAAGAAATATTGGAAGAGGTCCTACTGAAATGTAAAGAAGAAGATGAGGGAGTCTTTCTTTTTATTCACCTTCATGATGTTGATCCATGTAAATATGATGAATTGTGGTAGAGATTTGAGGAAGCTTTCAAACAGTTTGAATCTCTCAAGGGGTCTACAACTCCTTTAGAGTTTGTTACAATTGATGGTAAGAAAGATGACATTGTTCAAGATGTCATAGATGAGAAATATGACATTGTCTAACATGTCATAGGTTAGAAACAACAAAATCCACATCAGCCATTGGAGGTCAAGACAAAACTCTATTGGCCTCAATCTTTCAAAGAAGAAGAGATCATTCTTTTTGAGACCATGCCTACAAAAAAGATGAAGGTTGATCATGAGAAAGAGAGTGGGCAGAAACATGAAGTATGTAAACATGTTGAAGAGGAATATATATACATTTTATAACTATTTTAAGATATTCTACTTAATAACTTAACAATTGAGGGGCCAAGGAATAGGTCTCATCCATCAAGTGTTCAATCTAGAGAGCAACATGCTTGGCAGCCTCACCCATCTCATGCAAAAGGAGACTCAAGAAACTTTCCCTTTGATCTTGGAAAGGGAGGTATGATTGATTTTGAGTTGTACATAATAGTTTGTTCTTTTTTTCCCCTAATTTCCTTGAGCACATGTGTATGTGTGTGTGTTTGCTTTCTGTGTTATGTGTGTCCTTTACTTTATGTGGTTGAGGTAGTCATTAATTATCTTGCCTTGGTCAAGCTCAAAGTCAATGATCAAAAGTTTCCTTATTTTCCTCAGACTTTAGATGACTCCTTAGTGCAATGGACTGATAAGGCTACTGGTCTAGCTAGTATAACAAGCATACTACCTCTATGAGTCACTAATTTGATGACCAAATTTAACTTTTAGGTCAAATTAGGGAACCCCTAGGTAAAAACATTGTTTTATAGATGTTTTTAAAGTAATAATATCTTTTCATGAGGTGATTTATATGTATTTTAGTGTTATTCAATGATATATTAGCCTTGGTCATAAATTTAATTAGCTAACATGTCATTTTTGGGGTCAAAAAGGTGCATTTAATGCTTTATATAGGTTTATTGGGAAATTTGAGGGTTTAAAAAGATTATTTCATGCCATATGTGTCCTTATAATTCTTAATTAATTTACAAAACTGAAATATGGCAGCTAGAAGAAAAGTTAGTTTTCTTGAAGGAAAAAAAGAGTTTGGCACTTGTACAACCTCTTTAGGAAGTGTGCCATGTGGGAAATGGTTATTAAATAAATATTAATCTTCTCCATGCTAAATTACATGAATGGTTTTATTTTTAAGTGTCATTTATTTCTCAAATCCGTTCATCTCTCTTTTCACCCTTCTTAGCAAGCATAAGTGACTTTCAGGGTTTTGCTTGGTACAGACAACTCAGAATGTTTCAAGGAAAATGATTTTGGGAGGGTGTTTTAAAATATATACCTTCATTAAATTATAATTATTTTGAAATTTTTTTTCCTATGTTTCATGAACCATCCTCACGAAGTTGACCTTTTAAATCTGCCTACTAATCTGTGTACCCTATAGGTTTTGCCTTTTTTTGGAGGATTTCATACAATAAAGTTACTAAGATGAGTTAAATATGATTTTAAATCCATATAATCATGATTTAAATTCTTATTTTCATGTTTTAAAAAATCTCATTAGCTTTTTGGTTCAATTTGCAGGTTGATGTCATAGGTGTAATAGAAGCCATTTCCACTACTTGTAGAAGGTTGTATTCTTTGTAAGAGATTAATATGAAAGGGACATGATGTTTCCCATGTTTAAATATAATATATAAAACATCCCTTCAATTTTTTTCCTTATAATCCCATGCTTTGATCAAAATTTTGGCCCATGGTCATATTCAGTTAGCTCCTTACCCATTTTCATTTGCATCTATGTTGAATCATGTGTATAGTTCTTGTTTAGTATGTTCATAAAGGTGTTTTTGAGGTATCTAGATGTTTAAATGTGTTTTATATCAGGAATAAATAATTATTACCCTTAAAATAGTTTGTATAAGGTTTTCATAGTCATATATAACACTTACATATAGTTTGCTCCTTTTGGATGGTCACCTACAGGTGCGTAATTGAACCAGTCATGCTGAAAAGGAGTGTTGAGCTGTGTTAAGGAATTTGAATTTATGTAATGAATTTAGAAATGTGTGAGACACTTTGATTTAATTTAAGCTCAAGGCAATTAACACTATTCATGCTTGAAAATACTACTTGCATACATCCCATGTTTGCACCTACAGGCAACTTGATAGAGAGTTAAGTACCCAAGGAAATGGTTGAATCAAGTGGTAAGAATTTTATCTGAAGTCATATTGGATTTATGGAACATTAAAATCATATTTTTATATGTCAATATTGGAAAATTGAAGTGAATATTCATTCAAAACACAAGATGATTGTTTCAAGCCCCTTTTTCCCTGAATTAGCAAAATAGAGGCCTAAGGCCATTTTGATGGATTCATATGATAGGGTTACCAAAATTTTATAAGCTTATAGGTAGGTATAATTTATATCCTATATCATGAATAAGAGTTATGAAAATTTTGGAATGCAAAGGACAAGTGGAGGGTGAAATTTTGAAGACTAAAGTTGCCTACAAAGGCACTAAACCTAGGCAGTAATATCTATATAGTTGGGACCTTAATTGACCTTACTCCCCAAAAGATCATACAAGGAATATATATTGAAGTTGGAGTGGTATTTATGAGGTAAAAATTATTCCAAATCTTCAAAATATCATAAAAAATAGTTGGATATACTATGTCCTAGACCCTCATGTGCACACACAGTCCGTACAAATCACTAAACACTCACCTATAACTGCAAACAAATAGAGACCTAGACATGATGGTTTTGTTTTGTTTGAGGAAAAGATAAGTGTAATACGATTATAATTAGGTAAATTTTGACCTTGAGGAGTTTCATGATTGGTTTTGAATATATCATGACCAGGTTGAATGAGCTACTGGTCACCTACAGGCAGGGTCTTAAGGGGAGGGTGTCTTAGTTAGGATAGTGACCCTAAATCAATACTAGAAGGTTGTTTTAAGGTTTAAAATGAATAATTATAGTTAAAAAAAGTAAATTTTGACCATAAAAATTTAAAATAATGTCTTCAAACATCATAACTCAAGTCTAAGGAGCTAGTACTCACCTACAACAGTCTACAAACAGGTTATCCCAGCCCAGTAGGGTATTGAATTGTGACCCAAAGCTAGATACCTCAAATAGTGTTTTGAAGACTAAAAAATAATAATATTAGCTCAAATGGATGTTGTGTGACCTCAAGGTAAATTCAAGGGATCTTTTTAGACTATAACCAAGCCCCAATAAGGTAATGTCCACCTACAGGCAGGGGTTACTGTTAGAGAATGGAACCACCATCCAAAAGGCATACTTTGGGAGGTTAAAGTTTATGTAAAGGATGAAATGAGTTAATGGAATAAATTTTTTGTTTATAAATTTAATAATACACTCAACACAATTCCCAATGACATATTTCATGGAATGAATACCTACAGGTGGACCCCTATTTCTACAAACATAGTCACAATGAAACTCAATTTTAACTGAGTAAAGAGAGTATAAGGGGTATGTAGGAGCTTGTGATTTAGGGTTATAACCAATTTATAATGATCATGAAACTATAATAAGTGGAGAAATAATGAATTAAGGAACCCTAAATCACACAAAATGCAGTCCATATGGACAAAACCTTGCATAGTCCTTTCTTTAAGAGCCTATCTTGGTTTTGGCAAGTTTTAGGGGTCAAATCATGCAATAAAGAGCTGAAATTTTGTCTAAACATCCTTTTTGACCTAAAAAATCTTATGAAAATTTCAATTTTTTTTTAGGAGATAGGGGAGTGCCCTCTATTTTATCTCAAATAAAGGGCACTCCCCTTGTGTATATAACCTAAAAATTTGATCGATTGGGTGAAAGAAGCAAACCATAAGCTAAAAATATCATCCAAAATGGTTTGGAAAAACTAGTGACTCCTAGGATAATATTTTAAACCAAGCAAAAATGAAAAAATACCAATAGAGGGGACCAAACCATCAAGAGTAGCAGACAAGCCCATGAGGCATGGTTATGCCTAAAGTTCAACCAAGAGGTCACCTTAAATTTTGGATCCAAATATGATTCTATTAAATTTTAAAATGTGTAAGAGGTCTCTATATATGTTTTTGAACTATTAGGATGCAAGGTAAACATCAAGAGTCATTTTAAGCTCTAGGGTGTAGTCAGGCCTTTTAGGCAAGGCCCAAGCCTAAGGCTAAATGGGAATTCAATTGCATTTATAACATAAGATGATCACTCCAATGAAGTGAAACATGTTTATGCAGTGGATACAAGGGTTTTAAATCTATTTGGATGCAAGGGAAGCATAAAAGAAGTCATTTTTTGTCCAAAAGCAACATCAGATTTGTGCAAGAAGGTGAAAGATATCAAAAAGATGACTTCAAGTGTTCACATCTTTCTTGGTGATTTTCATGGGAGTCAGAGAATTTTAAAAGAGTTAGAAGAGGTATCTAGAAATAAATTTTTGGAATTATTTGGCAAATTGGATGTCAAAGCTTTATGAACAAAGCTTAAGAAGGATTACAGAGACCCGATGATGGAAATGGAGATAGAAATATGATCTAATGGAATATTTTTATCATGAAACCTATTATAAATTTTATAGGACTCAGTCAATCTCCCTCACATGCCAACTAGATATATGGAATTATACAAATGGGGTGAGAAACAAGTTATTTTTTACCATTTTTTACGTTGTGTAAGCTCTAGGAGGTTTCAAGAGGTACAATCAAGTTTTGGAGGAAGATAAGGACTTTGAATAACTCTTAAAATTCATTTAATTTTATGGAGGAACTTATAAGTATCTAAACTAGGTGCTTCAACTCAGCCAGTCAAAACTGGCATATTGATCAAACTAGTAAAAGGTGTGAAAAATTCAAGATGTATTTTTAAGGTGTACCTAATGCTTATAAGGACATGGATGGTCTCAAAAGGTGTCATTAAATTCCTCTCACTTATTTTCATAATAAAATAAAGCTAAATTTGATGACAAATGTGCAGGGTGCATGGAAGAGCAATTTTCTTGATAGCAGATGATGATTTCTCCTCTTCAGGTGATTCTAGATGACTAGGCTTAAAAATAATGCATGGAGAGGCATGTTTGATGTCCTTAAATTTAATTCCAATCATTATACTTTGTCTATATCAGTTATAAGGCATTCAAATAGGGCTAATCATGTAGGCAATTTTTTTGAGCCAAAATGAGGAGTTTCTTGCCACTTTTCATGAAGTTTATGACTTGGATTGACACTTTTAGCTCCTGACCTTTCATGGTTCATCCTACATCCTCTTATCATGTACAAATAACTAATTTTATTATCTTTACAAGTGTTTTTGTGACCCTTGAACTTCTTTCTTCTCCTCTCTCTCATAAGTTCTATAAGGACTAGCCTTTTTGGCATTGTATTAGATGCTCCACCTGATTATATAATAGATATACTCAAATGTAATCCTTTTGATCAATAATACTATTTATTCTTACCTCATCCATGACTGTTCTTAGTGTATTCATTTAGAATTTTTGATTTTACATAAGTGAAGTGTTTTAGGAGATGTCAAGGATTGAGTGAGTTAGTCTTTTCATTAGTGCCCTCATAGGCCTCTTGTCTAGTCCTCCTAACTTTCCACATTCATCCATAACCTCACAATATAAAATTTATGTGAGAAGATGAATATTGGAGAAGTGTATGTTTAGTTTGTCCTTTGATTTCAAGTGTAACATGCATATGGTTGAATGCCATAATGTTATTTGATGTATCACCTCCCTTGGGCTAGTTTGATTTCAATTATCCTTTTCCCTTTTCACCCCCCAAGTTTAGTTTTACTTGCAATCCAAAGTGGTACATCAAGGGAGCTAGCCCTATCTAGATATTCACCTCATTCCTTAGGCCACTCACAAGCTTAGAGGTGATTCTATTGTGCGACTTGGATGAGGAGAGCTTTCCCATCTCTTCAAAGGGTACAAATCTAAGTGACAACAATATCACTTTGTCAAAATGGACTTTGTAATTTTTAGTACATGATTTTACACATTTTAACAATTTATAACTTGGAAAAATAGAAAGTGTAATTTGGTATTGCTTTTTACAACTTTTACTTTTTCGAAAAAATATAATGTATAAAATACATGTGTCCCTTTCTCAAAAAGAGTTATAAAAGACAACTGTAATTTTATACAATATACAACTTACAATGTTTTTTTTAAAATTAAATTAAAATTCATGAAAAAACTTGAATATAAAGAGAATCAAAATCCAAAATTTCCTCTACTTTCTTGTCATTCTCAGCTTGTAGTTTTTCAACATATGCCTCAAATGCCTTGAAAATTTCCTGTATTCTTTCTTCATCTGGTCTGTAGGAATAAGGTGAGAGGCTACAAAATCTTCTTGAATATCAAACAATTATTTCTTGAGGGTATTGATTTCATGTATTTCCATTCTTATCTTATTTATTGATCTTTCATACTTGATAAACCTATGGATAAAACTCAAGGTGAAGATTGTAATCTTTGTAAATTATTTTTCAACCACTTCCTTAAACTTATTATTAACTTATTCTCCCTAAAATATGTTATCTACATCATTTTTTAGTGGGCATGGCATCATATTCATCATTCCTTCAATGTCATACAACACATCAATAACTTTATCATGTGCCACTTTAGCCTTGTGAGCAGATTCTATGAGTATCCTTATCCAAAACTGAGCTGCCCTATGTAATTTCTCATGCTCAACATCATTCTATAGTATCTTATCCACAATGAGGGTATCCATATAAATTGAATTCACAACTATCAATTTGGGATATTATAAGTTTAAGGTTTGAATTTCTCCTTCATATCTATTGACTTGTTCTCTTAGGATATTATTTCTCTCTCTGATTATTTCATACTGGTCCATTATTATAATAATAAATTTAATACCCTTGTAAATGAGTTCATATAACCATTATTTAGTGGCCCTTATCATATGATCAATCTCTCTAATTGAGTCAATTATAGCTTGATTCAGAATTTGATTGACTAGCTGAACTGACGTTGGTTATTCTAATGATTCACTAAGATCTAAGAACTAGTTATGCAACTATAAGCTGATCCATTTTATTCTTTAATTCATCTTTGGTGGCCTTATTATGATCAATTATTTAAAAGAGAGAGTTTATGCTAGATTTCACATCATTTTTTAACCCCTCTCTTGTCGATCATCCAAGGTGGATCTTGTAAATCTGATAATCTCCCACCATAAGATTTTCCTTTGATTTTTCTGGTGGGGAAATTACAATTTCAGCATACCTCTCCCTTTTGTCATCACTAAATATCTTGGAAAGGGTCTTTGGAGTAAGTTTGGAATTCTTCTTGACCTCTGATAGACCAAAGTCTAGTGTGTTGGGGTCAATCATTTGCTTTCTCTTTTTCCTCGCTAATTATGCTAGCCAGTTGGGGGTAGTATCTAGTTTCTTGGGCACTATTACCAAAGAATCAATATTTAATGTTGTTGCATTGGTAGACTCTATGATAATTGTAGACTCCTATGTAGATATTTTCATTGATTGCTTAGGATATGCCTGTGAAATTTCACTCCCATCAATAGATTGTAAATCTATGTTAACATTAAGAACTTGAGCCTGTCCAATCTCAACTGAAGGCATTGTGTAAATAATGGAATTAGGAAAGGTGGGAACAATGGAAATGATTGTATCTATTAGGGGTGTGGAAGATGGAATAGACACAAGGATTATGAATTTGGGAATATGTGGGAGGGTGGAATCCAAAGCATTAAATGAATTAATTAGATGTATGGGACCACTTAGGGTTTGTGATATAAGGAAAGTGACTAGGGATGAAAGTGAATAGTAATTACCCCAAGAGTTGGGGTGGCCTATGGGACTAAAGTTACGATGATTGAGTTTGTGGCTTTGTACTGTTGAGTGGTGTCAGAAATCAATGGTGATGGAATGGAAGGGATTATGAATGGAATGGAAAGAGGGAGTGGAATAAAAGGGGAAGGTGAAATTGGAGGAAGGGAAAGTTAAGTGAAATTTTGAGAATCCACTGATGGGGGACCCTATGTGTCTAATTGAATTGATTACAATGGTTGCACTTGGCTTATTATGGTAGGTAATGTGGTAGAAATGATAGGTGGAGTGGAAACTATAGATGTAGGGGGAGTGGAAATAGGTGGAATGAAGACTTATGATATTGGAGAAGTGGAGATAAGAGGTGGAGGTGTTGGAGCCTCCAAAATGATATACATAGGAGGAGGGAGAATAGTGTAACTTAGGGTTGTTACTATGAAATACATGGGAATGGAAGCTGTAGAATCTCTTATTTCTAATGTGTCTTCATATGAGATGTCAATTGGTTGTTCTGCAGTTACCCCATCCTTGCTTTATTACCCCTTTTTAGCTTTAGTTTTTTTCTTTTTCTTCTTCTTCTCTACCTCCTCTAATGATTCTCCTGCTGTTCTAATTGGACCCTATTTTGATAGATAAATCCCTTCTACTTTAAGCTTTTAAACATTCTCTTTAACTCATATTATTTCTCTCATTACTTGTACCCCCTTACTCCTTATCTAATTCATTATTTTGTTTATCAAACCTACTATTATATAAAATAGAGAAAAGGATTATGGAGCTGACCACCTTACTGGTGGTAGGGGTTGTGTGATGATTTGTGTATAATAAATTAGATCCACATTGGACTCATCATCAACCAAGTCATCAAGGACTAGTGCCACATCATAATCCTTAATCTATTGTAGGGTCATTCTAGAATAATCCCTCATTTTGACCCTCTCTTCATCCTCACAATCCTCTTAATAATACTCACAATATGGAATGTGAGCGTATGTTACAAGTGCTAAGTATGTTGGTGATTTTCCCATATACATCAAAAAATGGCCTAGTCTCTAAGGTCTTTAAAGTCATTTGGTGCATTTTAGCTTCAACACATTTAGCCTTAAGGAGGGAGGGACATGTGTATCTACCAATAGAAATTGGGAAATGAATTCCTGCCTTGTGTTTTTCGGAAAGGAGCTTATGGGTCTCTACAAGTTGCTTGACTAGCTCCATTAGTGCTTATTTGTCACTAACATATCTAGGAAGGGTATAGGGGTAGCCACTAAAACCCACTATTTTGATATAGGAATAGGTGGGGAAGTGAACGAGGTATGAGCTGTATTATCTAATTTCCTTGATTACTACAAATGAGAACCTTATTCTCCCTAGTTCTTAGTCAAACATGGTAATGATACAATAGATGAAAGCATCATTTACTCTCCTAAAATGCTGTCTACTAACCTCCAATGTGAGGTCTGAATAGTAGTTATATACTCTATTTATTTCTCTAGGGACTGTGTTGAGGCTTGGGAAAGATCTTCCTTTGGCCAAAATGTAGACAAGGTAAGAAGTCATATAAAACTTGCCAGTTGTTTGAACCTCCAACAATTGTTTATGGAGAGAATCACTTATTAATTGAGCCCAATGAATGTATTGGACATTTTTTTGGACATCCACTCCTATAAAATCTTGGCATCATGACTGCCAATGATTATTTACAATAATATAGTAATGTCTCCCACCTCATCAATGAAATCAACCCTATATAAAGTTTTTATTAATATGGTGGAGGTGGCCTTGGGGGACTGAAGTTGCTATTTATTGATCGTCTTTTGACACCCATATTTTTTGTCTTCAAAAAATTATGTGAATGTCTATGGATTTATATCAAGATAACTCTCAAATTCTAGGATTGTAAATACTAAATCAATGTAGTATGGGTTTAGATTCAAAACTCTCTCTCCTCAATCATTCAAGACTTCTCTTCTATCAAGATCATAGTGTTGGGCTAGTGTGAGAACCAACTCAGGGTTTTGGATAGATAATTGGAAGGCTATAGCTTGTGGTAAGCCAAAGTCATAAATACTCTGGATCCAATTATTCTTAAACTTTGCACCTATTCTGGTCCAAAAGTCTCCTAGGTCAATATGACCCAAATTAGTATCTATTATTTCTACCATATTAGACTCTAAATTGAGGGTTACTCTGAGGCCTTTAGATTTGAACTTCATTTCCTTTAGATACATGGCAACTAGATTTATTGCTTGTGAGAAACCAACTGTAAAAGCTAGTGGGGTTTAAAGGTGTTCTAAGTAAAATATCCGGTGGAGATGGAAGGTGATCTATGTAGATAAAATTTTTAACAGAACTAGGAGGTGTTCAGTGCAAATTAGATCTTTGACAGAGATGGAAGGTGTCAGAAGCAATATGGATTCCATTAGGGGTAAGAAGTGTTTTGTGAAGGTCCACTATCTATGAGGACTTGGAACTTTGTAGAGATGTTAGGTGCTTGGGATATTGGTAAAACCCACTAAAATTTTAGGTGCTTGAGTCAAGTCTAATGTCTACAGTGACCTTGGAGGTATCTACAGGGAATATTCATTGAGTTTTTAATGGGGAATATTTGTATGGAATATTCACTTGGCTATGCAAAACCTATATTTTGAATGTGAAAATAGGAGGGAAAACTTAAGACCTTTGATGATGACCATTTTCAGTGAAATTTGAAACCCTCACAATGAAAATCTTGGAAAACAAAATCTTAGAAAACCCTAAAATTTTGACTACAATTTTAAAAAAATGACTAGTCAAGCAATAATTTCTACCAATGCCTAACCTTAGAGGACCTTTAAATGAAGCAAAAGAAAACAATTGAAATCCTAAAAAAAGTTCTTGAATTCTTTTCATAGAAAAGGAAATAACTTTGAAAAGATTCAAATATCAATAATAATGGTAGAAATATGGAAATACCATGTAAGGGCAAAAATGACATGGCAATTGAGATTTACAGATGTGGCTTCGAGTAGCAGGTACTTGATTTCATGTAACTTGAGGGCTTTTTTCATAACAAAGGTTGTTAGAGCTCAAAAAACTCAATTATCAATTTATAATAAATGATAAAAAAATTCTAAAATGCTTAGTTTAAATAGGATAACCCATGTAATTAATGTATTGATGGTGATTGGTGGTAGATGTAAGATGTGTTTGGAACAAGTCCCATGTCCACAAGGTGGGGGTGTTTTGTCTCACTTTGAATGGTGGAAGGTGGAACCCATGGTGAATTTTGTAAGTTTTGCTAGTTGTAAATTACACCTAGAGTTTTGAATCCCTTCACTTGGATAGTTGGTGGGAGGCAAAACCCAAGATGCAATTTTTAATTTTTCAAATTGCACATTGATTTCTAGATCATGTGGGAAGGGTTGTTTGGGTTTTGCAAGATCCAAAGCTTAGTATGCAATTTATAGAATTACAAATTGTGAATTGCATGTTGAGTTCCATATTGCACTAGTTGAAAGGTTCATGGGATCCAAGACTTGACATGCATTTTGTAGTTTTGATAATTGTAAATTACATGTCGAGTTCTAGATTCTGTCAGTTAGAAACGCTAGTTGCTTTATGAGATTAAAAACCCATAAAGCAATTTGCAAATTTATAAATTGAATCTAGAGTTCTAGATTCTGTAATGTAAAAGGGGAAAATGGGCTTTTGGGGGTTTCAAGGGACTTTCCAAAAAATTAAGGGGGTTTCCCTTTGGGCATCAGATGTTATGATATTTTTGGGACAAAAATATCAACATTTATCATTGTATGCCTCTTTCTTTCGACTTCTTTTGTGACATTTTATTTATTGAATTTATCATTGTATGCCTCTTTCTTTTGGCTTCTTTTGTGACATTTTCTTTATTGAATTTATAATTGTATGCCTCTTTCTTTTGGCTTCTTTTGTGACATTTTATTTATTGAATTTATCATTGTATGCCTCTTTCTTTTGGCTTCTTTTGTGACATTTTATTTATTGAATTTATAATTGTATGCCTCTTTCTTTTGGCTTCTTTTGTGACATTTTATTTATTTATTTTTTCATTGTATGACTTTTTATTTGGGCCCTTACTTTCTTCTATGACTTTTTCTTCATTAAGTTTCTCATTCTATGACTTTTTATTTGTGTAGATCTTACCTTATGTGACAATTTATTATCTATTGCATGTGACTCTTCCCCTATATGACATTTGATTGTATATTATGTGTGACTCTTAATTTGTGTGACATTTGATTGTCCATTGTGTGTGGCTCTTGCCTTGTGTGACATTGAGTGTTATTTTGTGGGTTTTATTATGTGTATCATGATTATGACATTATATGTCAATGAGTGGATAAATATAGGTTTGAATAGTATAGTGAGATTTTGGTGTTGTGATCTATATCATGCACCTTATTTATTATTTGTGATGCCATGATCTATATCATTCATCTTCTTTCATAGATTACCATTGTGTTTATATCTATGATGATTATTGTTGCATGCCCAATTACTATATCTATATAAATGTGACACTTGTATGCTTTAGGATACATGTTTCATATATGTTTTAATGATATATTCATACTATGATGACATATTCTCCACATGTTACCACATGTTTTAAAAGCTTAAATATTTTTATATAACATGATGTGGTTAACTCTTTTCTTTTTATATGAGTATTTTTTAGGCTACATTACTCACCTCAAAGGGGGGCTATATTAGTGGGATTATCATAGAGACTAAGCATACACATTGATATTTATTATATTTTTCATGTCAGATTATCAGTTTGATTCAGAATATGGGATATATATATATATAGGTTTAGACAGATTTGGGTGCATATGCAAACATATTTATAGGTACACGGGTGATAGGTTTTTAGATGTATCATATTTTGGGTAGAATGGCATACAAATTTATGGAATTCTATATCAAAATTATACAATTAAATCATATTATGGGGCATGAACATTTTCATGCACACACTAGTATATTTTTTCTATTTTTAAGTTGTAATTGATGGTACTAAAGGAACTAAAGGAAATATTTTGAATCTATGAATCAATATGCAAATATTGATTCAGTTTACATACAATTCCTATTATGGGGACTCCATCCCTCCAATTTTTCAGTTCAAGAATAATTTAACATAAGCCTAGATAGGCTCCACCCTCCAATCTTAGGGTTTGAGAATTAGTTAAGTGGGTAGAGTGGTTGAATTTCATTGGCATCTAACAACTTAACATCAATCCTTATTTACGAGGGTTGGGGCATTCATCTTCCTAACCCATAGTTTTAAAAATGACACTTGTTTTGGGGCATAATTATCCCATGATATCCTCCATTGGGGTATGATCACCCCTAATCTCCAATGATTCAAAAGGAGGAACATATCCAACACTAAAAATGGTAACACGATTCACACACTTATAGGGGTATTCCTTCATTTCTCTTTACATTTCAATTATTGTATTTTATTTCAAATTCTATATCATATATGGACATTGATTTCTACATTTTTACTTACAGGATTTCATGGGGAAAGCCACACACTTGGATCCTTCTCCCTAAATAAAAGTGTGTTTACACACTAAGGTACATATTTATCCTTTTACTTTAGCATTATTTTCTTTTCCATACTAGAATAAAAAGGGGGCATCTGTAGACACAAAAATATTTTAATAAACACATGTAAACATTAGCCTTGGCATATCCTTACCCTGTATGACTTATGCATATACATATGGATATTTCACACCTTTCTCTCCTTTCTACTTATTTTTAATTGGCCCAACCTTCCTGATTTGTTATCATTCAACTATAGGAATTACCTAGTCTATGTCTAACCTACTTATTCTCATACTCAAACTATCTTCTAGTCATTAGATAATAGTTCCTACTTTAAAATGGATTCATAATTTTGAATGTGTCCAAATCTAATGGACATTTCCCCTCACCAAGTAATGGTCATTTTATAAATTCAAAACATATATATGGGATGACCCATATGTTTCACATGTTAGAAGACTGATAAATTACCCAAAGGGTCATCTATTTATACACAACAAGTCTAAGCCTATTTCCTATCTAGTAAGTATATTACACTCATTAAGAACACATATTTATACATATAAACATTAATAAAATTTTCCATAATCTTCCCAAATTATAATTTAGTCATAAGTAACATGCCTTATCTAAGCCTAAATCACCTAAGCCGAATCAAATTTCCATTGTCAAGTTTTAAAAGCTAGGTCATAGGATGCATTCATACTATTGGATTATGATTGTAAAAATTCACTTAAAGGGAAGAAATACATGATTTTTTATTTTCCTCCTTAGATTATTAGATACATAGGCAATGCTCAGCCATTCACTGGGGAGTGATTATGGTCAGCTCAACCCATCATTCTTCCCCACTTTTAGAGGTTAAACTAGTGTTAAATGTAAAGCTAGGGTATCAAAGTGAAAGATATAGGTTTTTTAGATTTATATACATAGAGAGCACCTAAAATTGCATAGGAAGATGATCTTAAAAATGTGTAACAACTTATGCCAAAACATTGAAACATAATTCATAGGGACAAATTTGATAGTGTGTAGACACCTGCATCCTAACACAAACATCTAGATTCAAACATACTTATCCAAGTAGATCTAGATACTCAGTATCCTAAGATAAATAACTCCTGATCCATTTACAACCATTTATATCATCTAAACATTGTCTCAATCCTGCACATATCTTATACAAGTTAAGTATCTTAATCCTCTTAGTGTTTTCCATAAATATTAAATCACAATAGCTCCAATCATACTCTAATGTAGCATTCAGATCTACATTAAATTCAACATATCTTAAGCAATATGAATTATCCTAAGTTTTAAATTTGTTGTGGTTATTTAATATAAAATAAGGTAAAATAAATTATTACCTATAAGATTCACCCAAGAATGGATGTCTAAGATCGATGACAAGGAAATCGAACACACAAATCTATTGAAACTAGAAATCAATAAATGAGTAGAATCTATAATAGATGTATTCATATAATGGAGATGGATTACATAACAAAGGATCAAATATTATATCTCACTAAGCTCATAGATCTCACAACTCTCAAAGTTGTCACATCTCACAACTTACACAACTCTTAGCTAAGTAGCTCACAACAGTCTAGAAGACTCAAAATATTCCATATAAATAAAGCTTACAAATGAATGTAGATATATATTGAAATTAAGATAATCCCAACCATATCATGCATATGGGACCAACTTTCCAAAATAGGTGGAAGAAAGGTAAGGAACCAATATCCCAATACATGTGGGATAAACTTCCCCAATGTACAAAAAACAACTAAGTAGGATAAATAATAGGAAAAGAAATATCTTACACCAACACCCCCCTTAAAGCATAACTAAAGTGGGTAGAATAATTGGGTCCTAAAAAAAAAGCCTGATAAGTTACCCAAGTACATAAATACTCACATAAAGTGTATAAAAGAAGAAAACCAATAGGAAAAACTCCTCCCCTCAAAAGAGAGAAAATAAGAGAAGGCTAGAAGGCCCCTAAAAATATGATGTTGAAGAATCCACACTCTAAGTACAACTCATAAGATGACCAATGTCGATAATGAGATCCTATACTTGAAGACTATAAAAGATACATCCATATCAAATAATGTTTCTTCCCTTTTCCAAAGGAAGAACATGATGTATGTACTTAAAGTTTACCCATTCCATAATGGAAGATGAAAGCAATAGTATGAAGAACTCTAAATATGGTCCAAATCTAATGTGTGGTATAGGTCTGGCAAGATCCTGCACAAGGACTATATGTAAGGCCATTGAAGTAGACCTATCATAATAAGGACATGAAACATTCAGTGAAGGAATGTCCATGTGAAATGTGGATCATGGCTCAAAAACTCTCAAAAATAGAGAAAATACTATAGATGAAGCACATAGATCTATAGAATGAATATCTAAAGGAAGAGATAAGTCATCAATTCTATCAATAAGTGAACACTCATTAGAAATAATAGAGTCCTAAGAAGTAAAAATATTTTATGGCTTTAGAAGAGCAATATCCTAAATAGGAATAAATGTAAAATCTATAAAAATATAGTTAAGGTCTGGCAGAATCTAATCTTGTAGTGTTGGCTCAACAAAAAGAAGAACACTATCCACTAAGAATGTGTCATCACAAGAAATAAAAGTAGGAGGAGAAAGTACAATAGCCTATGAAGAGATGATATGAATTGGAGGAATAAGAGTGATATAAATCTCAATAGGATCTCTAAAAATATACTAAAGGATGCTCTAAATAGTGCATGGACATGATGTATGTTCCACATGGAAATGAAAATACATGGAAACATATAACAGTAAGGTGTCAAGAACCTTGTCACAAGTGTTAGACCACTTATTATACCAAACTGAGTTAGTAGGGGCACAAATATGTCCATATAATAATGGAGTACAATTATTTTTTGTGAGCAAGTGTTATATGTAAGCATGCCAAGAGGCATAGTTGGTATTTTCAAGAAGAACCACTAGTGCAGAATCAACTCCCTTCATTTGTTTGTATCTCTCAAGTGGAGTCAACATGACTGAGAGAAGACACCAAATAAGTGTAATGATAAAAACACTGCATAAGTGACAATTCATTCTTAGAGAATAGATGTCATAATCAACTAATATGCATCTAATAATATAAAAGAAATCAGTGCAGTGGTCACCAAAATGGCACACATAAGTTGATAAAACTATGTGCACATAAGAGAGAATTTAGGGCTCATAATAACCCCCTAAGATAATAAATAATGACCCCCCTTAAATTTTATAATTATACAACACACTCAATCTTGGATGTTAGACTCGATCGAGAATGCATCTATGAATAATTAGTGCTTATGATGTCATAACTATGCAACACATGTGATACAAGTGAAACAAGCCAAGAGGGACATCAAGATCTGTCAATAATGCATCCAAAAGGAGATAAGTGTGGAAAATGGGCTAAGAAGGAGAAGAAAATTTGTCTTGCTTGTGAGGGGGTTTGGCCTCCTACCAAACTGGGCCTCATCCTCTGTATTCATCAAGTGAAAAGATGAATAACCAAGCCAACTCCCTTATATCTCTTTTTATAATATGTTGCCCATAATAATATCTCTCAACAAAATATTGTTTTTATATAAAAAACAATCAAAAAATATTTTCCCACCATTATAATGATATTATTTTTAATAAACAATATCTCATGTAATATCTCAAATATATTGTCCCCACCTTGATTTTGTCTCCCATTTAATAAAGTCAAATCCACTAATTTGAAAAAACCACATGTAAAATTCACCCAAGAATGGATGAAAAAACATGATTTTTTTGTTTTGAAACCCTCGAAGGCAAAGAAATGTGGCATCACAACTATATTGGGGTGGTAATAATAACATCCTAGCTGCAATAATGGCACCACAAGAGAAGAAAACAACAAGTATTTTCTCCACAACTAGCAAGAAGAAATTCCAAATATAAAATCATTTTTTTGTAAATGATAAACTCAATATTTCAAAATAAACAATAAAAAAAATAATGATGTTTATTACTATCACCTAGAGATTTGATACCATGTAATATTCACCCAAGAATGGATGTCCAAGATTGATGACAAGAAAATCAAACACACAAATATGTTAAAGCTCAAAATTAAGAAATGAGTATAATTTGTAATAGATGTATTCATAATATGGAGATGGATTGCATAACAAAGGTTAGAATCTTATAGCTCACTAAGCTCATAACTCTGACAAGTCTCAAAGTTATCATAACTCACAACTTACACAACTCCTAGGTAAATAACTCACTGCAATCTAGAAGACTCCAAATATTCCATATCAATAAATATTACAAAGGGATGTACATATAGATGGAATTTAGTATAATTCCAACCATACCATGCATGTGGGACTAACTTACCCAAAATATGTGGAAGAAATGCAAGGAACCAACATCCCAATACATGTGGTATTAACTTTCCCAATGTACAAAAAATAACTAAGTAAACTAAATGGTAGGAAAAGAAATATCTTATACCAACACTGGCTGTATGCCATAAACCAAAGCATCACATTAAACAATGAAAATTTTCATAAAAAATAGTGTATTTTGAATTGAATTGATGCACTTGGCCTACTTTACTTCTCAAATGTTTTGGTGGATACCTCATTCCAATGAAATGAGTCCTTATTCAATAAATATGTGAGTGGTGCTACTATGATGCCATATATATTTTACAAATTAGTGATAGTAGCATGTGATCCCTAAGAAGCCTTGTAAGTTATTAAGGGTTTTAGGCACTTGCTATTCAGCCATGACCCTAATTTTGTGAGGGTCCACCTTTATTCCTTCATGAGAAATAATATTACACAAGTACTCCACCTTCTTGACTCTAAAAATAAACTTATAATGAGGAGTAAATTATTGATCATAAAAACATATCTTATTCATTAAAAAACTATTACATTTATAGTGTAATATTCCCTTATTACATAGGAGTCAACACATATCTCTATGCCTATTATTATCTCCTAATATCTCTCTCTAATCCCTATCTCCCATTGAGTTATTTTATATGAATAACAACTCTTTTATTTTTTCCTAATTACATATAACGAGTTGTTATGACAACTCTTTTTTATAAGTTATTTATTTATTTTCAGCACTAACACACTAATACTTGTCATTCCCCCCCCCCCCCCCCCCCCCCCCCCTTAATGCTAAAATAAGGTGAGGAAAAACTAATAGAGATATTCCTAATCACTTTCATGAGCCACCTATTCATTACTTGAGGGAGTATTGTTTCCCTCTAGATCACTTTCCTTTGTTGCCATTGTTTTGTCTTTCACCTTTTCATCGAGAAGATCTTGTGCTCTTTGTTTGCAATTCAGAACTACATGGCTTGGATTTTTAAAATAGAAACATATATATTTACTTTTCATGGTCATACATTTATATTTTTTGGAAGAAATGTTGGGCTTTATTTGTGTGAGCATTACTTCTTATTCTTCTAAAAAAATTCTTCCTTCACCAAGAAATGTGGATATAACATTTGGGAAATTTGGATTTAACTTGCTTAAAGTGAACACTACATGTGACACACTATTGGGCATACTATTGAGTAATATAGATTTTGCATAATTTTATTTAATAACTTCTTTTATTCTTGACAACTGGTTTATAAGTGAATGAAACTTGTTGATGTGGGCTACTATATCTCCTCCTTCCATTTTCTAACCATACAATTTTTGCTTCATGGTTATTTTTGCACTATAGACTTGAGAACCAAATAGTGCATTTAGTGATTCCCAAATTTCATTGGAGATTTTTTTTAAATCCACATGATGTAGATATGGATTTGAAAATCCAAGACCAATAAGGTCCAAGGATTTCTTGTCTTTGATTTTCCATTTTTGGTGCTCATCTATATCTATCGGTTCTACTACTATGCCATCAATAATGTCCCAAAGATATCTCTCAATTAGTAGTATTTGTATATGGATTTTCCATGTATGAAAATAATGCCCATCAAATTTATCAAATTAATTTATCTTTTCTATTTTACCCCCCTTTGCTTTTGACTCAGTGGATGTCGGTTTCAACTGATAATGTGTTGTTACAATAACTCTTTTAATTTTTGATAATAATACAAAAAATTTACACTTTTCACAAAATACTATGACTCTTTTTATGATATTAACATAAGATAATTGACATAACAAAGTTATTTCACTTTGTCCATAATAAAAAACATACGAGCAATTTTTAATGTGACTATTAGAGACTAGACTTATTAAGACATTGATATAAAATATATTAGACTAGACAACACTTATAAGACTCAAAGTTATCAATTAGAGATTAAATCAATTTTTATAAATGCTAATTGTAATTAATAAATACCAAAACTTAACAAAAACCAAATATTAACCCAAATTCTAAATCATAAAATTATGGAACTAAAATGCAAACTTAAAAGACCAAATACCTAATAATGAACCCCTAAAACTTTCAAACCTCATCTTCCTTTGACAGATAGATAGTGGCAGTGCAAATGAGACAGAGTTTGCCATGAGGAAATTGTAAAGGTAGAAGAGGTTTGATCTATGGGCTGATCAAGAGATAAACCTACTTTAATGATGAGGTTTGATCTTGATGCAGAGGCTGATGTCAAGGTTGAAACATCGATCAGAGGTGGAGAAAATATTATTGCCACCAAAAACATTGGATGCCAAGTTAGATAGGGTATGCTCAAGATTGAGGTGACTATAAGGTGAGCTGACCAAATGCCAAACCTACATTTGGCATCATATCTTCTATGCAAATATTTCCATGGGATATCATTAGATACAAATTGGATTTCTCCCTCCATAGAAACCCTCATGTAGAGAATGCATGGTCTATGCAGGTTTGGTAGAGTGGCTAGTCCTTCTATGGTGACCTCCAACAATATATTAGGTTGATAAAATGAGCCCAAATATAAATGCCAAATAAATACAATGACTATTGTTATTTTTTTGAGGATCATGTTCAGTTGTACAAGCTCCATCTAATTGCTCTAAAACTGTATAAAATATCCTGTTGTATATTTTTCTTTATATAAAATTAAGGATAAAAAAATTGAATATTCAAACCCTCTTTGATCCCATCAAACGCATCTAATGAATAGACATTGTAAATAACATATAGTCTATACTGTTACTTTAATGTTAGGATAAATGAATGATGGATGGCCTTCTGAATAAAGAGACTTCAACATATGGTCTTCACTGCTTGGTCTCAAGATGATTGAGGCCAAAGAGGTGTAAAGAGGTCCCAATAGAGAACCTAATATGATACCAGATAATGAAGAGCAAATTGTCGATCACAAAAACATATCTTATTCATTGAAAAACTATTACATATATAGTGTAATATTCCCCTAATATATAGGATTCAATGCATATCTCTATTCCTATTATTATCGCCTATATCTCTCTTTGATATTTATCTCCTAATGAGTTATTTTATATGGATAAAAACTCTTTCATTTTTTCCTAATGACATATAATGAGTTGTTATGACAACTCTTATTATAATTTATTTATTTATTTTCAGCACTAACATAATAAACTTATCAACTTAGAAGGCTTGATGCAAATTTGATGTCATTCTAGAGTTTCCAAAACTTGATTCACATGTTAAAAAATGTTTTCCCATGTTTTATTATATATTAAGATGTCATCAAAAGACACCAAGATAAATTTCCAGAGAAATTTTTAAAATATAGATTTCATTAAACCCTAAAATTTTGAAGGTGAATTTTTGAGGCCAAAAGGCATTATCAAAAATTCATAATGGCCCTCATGGGTTATGAAACTTATCTTATATTAATCCTCATCTTTGATTCTGATTTGATGATAAACTGAGTGGAGACTAAGTTTCATAAAATATACAACATTATGTAACTCATATAATAAATCATCAATTACCAAAATTATAAACTTATCTTTGGTGGTGTACTTGTTGAGTTCCTTATAGTCTTAACACATGTACTAAGCATCATAATTATTCTACACCATCACCACTAGAGAGGAATATACACTCTGGATATACAGGATAATTATTGCCTCAAACATTTCATGTACCATCTTCTCAATCTCACCTTTGTGTATATATGGGTAACTATAAGGTCTAATATTGGGTGGATGGATCCTTAGTACTAGTTAAATGACACAATCAGTATCCCTTTTGGGTGGTAGTCCTTTAACATATCTATAAAATATAATAAGTGCTTGAGAAAGTGCGGTAATTTGGGGGAGTGGGGGGGGGGGGGGGGGGGGGGGAGGCGGGGGGCCGGGGAGAGGACACTTTTATGCCTAAATGTGATTCAAAATATGTAGGAACTTTGAAATAACATGTACAATATTTTTAATTTTATGCTTAGTAATTAATAATCATAAGTTTTGTACCATTTCTATGTATGTAAATAAAAAATAATCAAGCATCTATTTTACATTTTTTCATGTTTTCTATGTTTTTCATCATTTCATTTTGTTTAGTTGTTGATAACTAGCTCAATTTATCTCCAGATTGTTCCAATGTGCTTGTGAGTCAAAATATTGATGATGTCACATAAAAGAAGAGGTAAAAAAAACATTTCATTTTACACAAATATAATTGAATCTAATGAATAAAAAAATTATATTCATTATTCTTTGTTGAAACCCGCCATTTTTTTTTTTTCTATAGCCCCTCAAAACTGTCCACCTGATGCATTAGCAAAATAAAATGTGGAAATTAAAGATGCAAAACAAAACCCTCCAATCACTCCAGACCCTCTTAAAATTCCATAAAATCGATTAAGTACTAAAGGTTATTTGGTAGCTCATATAGTGGAAAATAAAATTTAAATTAAGTATTTAATTAGAGATACTCCCATTCTACTAGCCCTGCTCTCATTTAGCAAAAACATTAGAAATGTTGATAGGTGAAGTCGATTTAGTGGTGGGTCACTTTGAAAAGTGGGAATTGTATAGGGAGTCATATATGGCCTATCATGTGAATAAATTTCATATTATAAATTGAAACATAATAAAATATCAAAATATAAAATATTTGTATTGTTCACTAATCCAAAATCCAATGCATCATTTTTATTGACATGAAAATGCTTCCTAATCTACTAGTGCCACCATAATGAGATTAAAGTTATAATTTTTGGATGGATGGTGGATGGTGTTTGATCATGAACCTTATAAACACCATTAAATTTAATTATTTCTTAAGGAAACTCTACTACAAGTTTATCTTCAATGATATTTCAAATTACCTTGATCACTCGTAGTTTCAAAGCCTAGGAAAAGGCTCTACACATGATATAGAGGGTGCACATCATGTACCTAATTAGTTTGGTACAACCCTATTTAAAATCTAATTTAACTTATGATATTACCCTTTATAATGAAGGATAATATAGGGATTGACATGTGTGATTAGAGTTCTTAATGACATCTTTGTTTAACATACCACACAAATTTCCCATACTGATGTTGGTGAGTGTGTAAAAGGAGATGTGCTCGCTAGACCTTAAGCCTATTTACACTTATGTAGTTATTTTTGGGATCTATATAATATACATTTATATGAAGACAATTATTTTATACAATATTATGGTACTATGCCAATTTATATTGTGATGTAGGCATGGATGATGACTTATGGATACATACATTTGTTTATGATATCTTGATCGCATATTCTCAAGTATCTTTTATATTCAGTAGATCGCAAATACTTTTTTGTCTATTAAATTTTAATTATATATATATATATATATATATATATATATATATATATATATATATATATATATATATATATATAAGTTTACAATTAATTTACATATAAATAAATAATATATATACATATGTTTTTATGTTCCAACATCAGATGATCCCATTTTTTAGACATATCTTAGATCGTCCAGTAACACACATATTGGTGTTACTCTCCCTATGTTTACATATGATAATGTATTTTTAAATGTTTTAATTTTCTTGTATTTATATTAATAATATTGTTAATACATATGTACATTTATATATATTCCCAAATAAGCACATGATCTTGTTTGTTTAGTTGTTGACTAAAATGGAGACTCCACTTTTACAAGTGAGAACAAACATGTGTTAGTGTTGTGATTTCATCTATGCAAAAAATCAAAAAGTTATGATAAATTTTAATGTTTAAATGTAAATATGGATTTGTTTTAACAATTTTACTCAGTACTTGTGTGAATTTCTTGTGTATGTAGGATTTTCCAATTATGTCTAGTACTCTAGTTGAAATGATTAATAGGGATGAAGTGTTACAAGACAATACTTAAATTTATTTGTTATATTTTAATTATTTAGTCACTTGATTCAAAGGTTTTCATGCATGTATAATATTTATTATGAAAAAAATTATGCTAATTTTGAATTTTTATTTTGTATACATACATGTAGGTTCAACCCTAGGTATTATCTTGAACAAGGCAATTACTCTGGTTGGTTCTCCATTGCACACTCTTGTTAGCAAGCTATAGTATTTATTTAAACCTAGTGAGCATCATAGGAAAATTGAATCTAGCCAAGATGACTATGTTTTAAGTGCATATTTAATTTTTTATCATAATAAAATTAACTTCTAAACTTATTTTTATGACAATGACTATGAGATAATTAATGTTTCTTACAATATTTTTATGAACATGTTAAATTATAGGTGAGATATGAGCCTAAAGTGAATACACATAAATAAATCATGGATAAATATGAGTCTAATGGATTTTTCATGATTAGGATGTGCAAATTGTGACATTTTCATGTATGGAATTGTACACTTGTATGGCATTGTAGGCCTCTATACATTGACCTAATGTTTGATTATGATTACATTTTATACACCTTTATGGGTTTAATATGATACGTGTGTGTGTGTGTGTGTGTGTGTGTGTGTATTTTGAAACATTTGAATTTTTTAAATTATTATGTACATCTTATTATTATTTGAATTTTATTAATTTTGAAAATCTCTTAGCTTTATTGTATAACAATCATGAAGGTTGTGAACTTGTGATGAAAAAATATAATCCAAATATATTTTTTCATTATCAATTTAGTGCCGTTATTATCTTATCATTTTAACTACACAAAGGGTTGTTAGTTATCAATGAAACAACTTTTCTTCTCAACATTAATTATGACTCTACTTGGGAGGGTTAGTTGACTTTTTAGCTTGGCCAACATACTAAAGAGACTTTGAATTTACACCTTCAATTTAGTGTGGAATTGGTTAAATAAGAATAATAATTTGTTCAAATTTATTCTTATATCGACCTTGAGTTAATGATAATATAAATATGAAGCATGCCATACCTAGGTGATGTGGGAAAATTATAATTCATCAATTTCAACTTAAAGTCAATTAATTTCACCATAAACATAATGTTAATGTCTATGTAGCACTTTAAAATGCATAATATCATTTGAGATGCCTAATTCGACTTACACCTTATTTAGATTATCCTTTATTGTCCATATGTTAATATTTCCACTACATATCAAATATACCTCATTTGGCCTTAATAACGATAAGTTTCTCTTAAGAGGCATGCATGATGATGAGTAAGTTTTAATATTAATGGCTAAAAATATTAGAGAAGGTCTATCATTTGTTTATATAATATTCTAGATGTGATCATGAAGTCATCTCATTGATTGGCCATGTGGTTCAAACTTTGCTTCGTATATTAAGTAACTTTGGCCTCATATAGCAATTTTTAGGCACAAGAGATTTTTTTTACAAATTAGTCCTCAATTTGAGTGGTTTTTCAAAATCATGGTGATGTTTAAAGGACTTGGACATGCAACTATAATAAATGATAATGTATCTCTACCCATCTCAATTTTTGTGTAATGGATTTACAAAGTTTACACTCTTTTTCTCCTTAAGAACTACATGTTTCTCTTTAGAGACACATTTGGAAATAGGTAAGTTTGGATTGTAAATGATAATATTCCATTCCATATGTGACCACAAAGTTGGTTCATTGATTGGGTGTGTTGTTGAAAAATATGCTTATCCTATTGATCAACTTTGGACTCATTTAGAAAGTTTTGGATACAAGAGAAAATTTAATTCCAATTATTCCTCAATTTTAGTGGGTTATAAAAATATTTAATATGTTTATAAGACTTATAAATATAGTTTTAAGAACTTATAATGCATCCCTACTTGTCTTAGTTTGCATGTAATAGTTTCAAAAAAATTGCATTCTTTTTTCCCTTAAGAACAACATGTTTCTCTTCAAAGAAGCAACTGATGATGTGTAAGTAAAAATTTTGAGGGAAAATGGATACCAATAAAATTCCTATCTTATATTTATACACCATTCCAAATGTGACAGTTAAGTCAATTTATTGATTTGGTTGCGAAGTTAAAAAGTTACTTCTTCTACTTAGTAAATTTAAACACAAATTATTACAAGATAAAATTTGTTGTCAAATAGTTTTTAATTTTAGTAGGTTCAATAAATCCTAAGGATGTTTATGGTAATCCTAAATATATTCATAAGAACTTACAGTGCATCTCTACCATTCCCTATTTGTGTGCAATAACTTTAAAAATAATTCACTCTTTTTCCCGTTAAGAATGACATGTTTCTCTATAGAGAGACACTTGATGACATGTGAATATGGAGTGTGAATAAAAAATTATACTGGGTGAATGTCTATCTTGTGTTTATATGTAATTTTAGACATGATCAACAAGTTATTTCATTGATTGGGCTTGTGATTCAAAAGTTACTTGGTATACTAAACAACATGTTAGCCATTTTTACTCCCAAGCTTTGTATCTTTCGTTTTGGCTAAGTGCAACATTCAAAATTTGTCTATCAGAGGAAGCTTTTCACACTATGCCCATAGCAAAGTGTCAAGTGTTATTTCATTTGGAAGCTTTTGTTTGGTCTTTTTTCACAAGTGTTATTTCTTTTGGTAAAGTTTTTGTTTCGGGTTTTTATTCAAGATAAAGGAATTGTTTTGGACATTTTGTCTGAAGGAATTGTTCTACAAGCAAAAGAACTTTTAGAAAGCCTAAAGGAATTGGTCCTTTGTAATATTTTCAAATAAATTGGTCCTTTGCAATATTTTCAAAGCAATTGGTCCTTTGCAAAAAGTTTGAAAGATCATTTCTCATGTAGGTGCCCTACACGCTTTCTCGAAGGGTCTTTTCTCAGGAAAGTGTCATGTTCAATTTTTTTGAAAGGCATCTTCCAGATTTTTGAAGGGGCATCTTCAACAAAAGTCTGAAGGAATTTTCAAGTAAGGTGCCTATGCAATTTTCCCGAAGGTATTTTTTTCCTTCGAAGGAAGTGTTTCCAAAGCAAAAGAAACTAAGGCATAATCCCTTCGGACTTTTGTCCGAAGGAATTACTTAAGAGAAAAGGGACCTGAATGAATTCTTCCAAAATAAAAGATCCAAAGGAAGAAGGTCGAAGGGACATTTCCAAAAATCTGAAGGGTATGTCTCAGCTTTTTAAAGGGGCACTTTCAAAATCTTGAAGGGGATGTCGATTAGAGGAACGATCCACTTACAATTTTCTAAAGGGTCTTTTTCCTTGACCAAGTGATTCAACAAACTCTTGAAGGAATTGTTTTGAAGGCCAAATTCTTGCAGAGAAAGTGGCCGAGACAATCCCCCGAAGGGTACATTTCAAAAAATTGCCAAAAGGTACCTTTCTATAACGAATTTGGCTAAAAGCAAAATTTGAAGGGTACTTTTTAGGAGAATGGTGGAAAGAATTATCCACAAGAAAACTGTCCAAGGAAAATCGGTTCAAAGAAAATATCCTAAAAGAATGGTTCTAGTAGAGTGACAGTTGTATAGACATCAACTTCAAGGTGATGGGCTAGCCATTGGAATTTAAAAAGTGGGTCTTAGGCATATTGATGGTCCTCACTCAAGAGAAAGTAGATCAAAGCGCTCACATCACTTTGAGAATTCTAATCAAGATTTGAGTCATTTTTTATGGAAAATAAAAAGGCAAGAGGTTAAGGGACTCCACAGGAATGGAACATTCAACTAAGGTTGAGGTAGAATAAGCCTCCAAGGGATGTTTGTAGACATACACATGGAGCCAAAATCTTGAAAAATACCATGAAGGCATACACATAGGATTCAGGTAGTTGGATATCCAAGGCCAACGAATGAAAATGACTCTCCCCTACGCTGTTACACACCTCAATGAGATGGTGAGAAGCTGTTAGCATCAAGACAAATGTACAACAGGTGGACTCATTTCTAATAACCACATTGATTCCATTACTCAGCTCAAAATATCTTGATTCTACTGGTGTAACCATTTTGGAAGCATCTTTGAGAGAGAAAGCTAACTATGTAACCACTTGAGGTGACATGGATCAATTGAATGGCCTAAATGAGCATCATTTGTAGAGATAGTTGTAGCCGTGGTTGGAGGCTTCTAACAGATTGATTCCTCTTTTTAGTGCCAAAAATACTTCCCTCTCACTTCTTTTCTGCTATAAATATAACCCTTAGGCTAGTGAAAAGAGGTTCCACACAATGTATGGTGAAGCCCGATTGGATTGATGTCATATTTTGCCTTTAAGCATTAGTATAAGTCTTTTTCCTTTAAGTTCTGAACAATTGTTTGAGCATGTGACATATAGTGACAACAAGTGATGATTTTCCATCCTTCTATCATTTATCCTTCATGCCTGAGCAAAATTTCTTAGTCTAACAAGTCATATAGAGTGCATTCAAGTGTGTTAAATTTTTGTAAGTGTATAACTATTCTTGGAATGTGTAACTTGCCTTTCAGTTCATTTCCCTTGTGTTATTTTATACATCTCACCTTTGTACTAAAATACTTGTGTTAGAATCATTAGAGCTTGAACATGGTCTATGTGTTTTTCTATATTATGCACTAGAATATGATATTCACATGGAAGATGATCTTGATGCATCACCACTCTTAGAGTAGGTTTCATTTTATGCAATTTCTAACTTTTTTCTCTTCAATCAAAATGGTTTAGACAGATGTTGTTTTACAAAGATATATTCAGGGAGCTATCCCATTCAATCCAAAGGTTCATTTCCTCTATAGGTATACCCACATGCCTGGAAATGTTCCAATGTTTCCAAAATCTAGAAGGAATAATCTCTTCTAGGGTGCAAGATTTGGCAACAACACAACTCTAGATTCATATAACAAGTTTCCATGCAAGATAAAAGTTGTCACTAATTAGCCCTTAATTTTAGTGTATTATATAAATCACGGGGATTTTTAGAGGAATATTATATGCAACTATAATAATTTACAATGCATCTCTACCCCTCTCATTTTGCATGTAACTCCACAAAGTTGGAACTCTTTTCCCCTTAAGAATGACATATTTATCTTTAGTGACTCAATTGGTGGCATGAAAGTATAGATTTTGATGGCTAATGTAGAATATACAATTTTATATCTTTAATTTATATTACATTTCAAATGTGACCATGAATATGGTTAATTAGTTGGATGTGTTGTTCAAATTTTGATTAGTCTACTATGCAAATTTGCACTCATATAACAAGTTTTGGATACAAAAGAAAAGTTGCACAAATTAGTCCTTAATTTAAGTGGATTATTGAAATATTTGGTATTTTTATAGGAATCCTACATGAAATTCTAATAACTTATGGCATGTCTCTACACCTCCTGAATTTTATGCAACAAATTCAAAAAGTTCACATTCTTCCCCCCTAAATAATGACATGATTTTCTTTAGAGACATGTCCAATGACTTTATAAGTATGGAGTTTGAGGATAAAATGATACTGGAAGAAGGAAAATATTTCATTTATATTAAATTATGGATGTGATTTCAAAGTCATTTCATCGAATGGGAGTGTGGTTCAATCATTTCTTGGTCTACTAAGTAACTTTAGACTCATTTAGCAAATTTTGGTTGCAAGAGAAAATATATCACCAATTAGTCCTTGATTTAAGGGAATTTACAAATCTTAGATATTTTTAGAATTCTCCCACATGTAATTTTATAAACTTATGCCATGTCTTTACCCATCCTGATTTGCATGCAATGGATTTACAAACTTCACACTCTTTTCCCCTTAATAATGACATGTTTCTCTTTGGAGAAACATTTGGTGTCATGCAAGTTTTAAATATGTGGGCCAATGAAGATTGATAAAATGTCTATGTTGTGTTTACATACCATTTTTTATGTGACTTATAATTTATTACATCGAGTGTGCATGTGATTCAAAACTTACTTGGTCTACTGAGCAACTTTCAACTCATTTATCAATTTCAACAACAATAAAAAAGTTAAAACCTATTATTCCTCAATTTAAGGGATTTTATAAAATCTAGGTTATGTTTAGAGGACTCTTGCATTTAATTTTATGAACTTATGATGTGTTTCTACTTTTCTCGATTTGCGTGCAATGGATTTGTAAAGTTTGCACTCTTTTCCCCCTTAAGAATAAGTTGCTCTTTATAGACGTGTCTAGCAATGTGTAAGTTTGGAGTCTGAGGGCCAATAGAGACTGAGAACATTACTATATTGTGTTCATATTCCATTTAATACATGACCAAAAATTTGGTTCACCCATTGGGCATGCAGCTGAAAATTTGTTTGGTCTACTAAACAACTTTGGGTTCATTTAGAAAGTTTTGATTGTATGAGAAAAGTTGTTGTCAGTTAGTCTTACATTTTAGTGGGTTCAATAAAACCTATGGATATTTAGAGTACTCGTGCATACATTTTTATTAACTCATGGTGCATCTCTACTCATTTAAATTCATGTGCAAAAAAAATATGAAGTTTTCACTCTCTTTCCCCTTAAGAAAGACATGTTTCTGTTTATAAAGGCATCAAAAAATGTAAAAATTTATATTTTGAGGGCCAATAGAGATCGAGAAAAAGACTATATTACATTTATATGCCATTTTGGATGTGATTGCATAGTTGGTTGGTCAATGAAGCATGTGGTTCAAATTTTTCTTGGTCTATTGAAGAATTCTATACTCATTTAACAACCTTTGGCTATAAGGGAAAATTTGTCACCAATTAGTCATCGATTCAAATGGGTTGGTGAAATCCTAGGGATGTTTATATGACTCTTACATGTAGTTGTAAGAGCTTACAGTGCATCTCTGCTTGTCCTATTTTACATGAAATGGTGTGTTCCCACTATTATTTGCCTTTAGTAGGACAATTTAGTCTTAATCTTCTCTTGGCTTTGAGAATATGAAATTCTCTACTAACTATACCAACCAAATTAAGGTGGAAGCTTATATAACACCACTAACCTAGATTAAATACATTAGTAAATAACTAAATTGAAATTTATATGTACCAAATTCAAAATCAATTAAATCTTGAAAATTAAAGATAAATACATTTTGAAATTGAACAAACCTTGGAAGTTTGAATTAAACACTAAGATTGGCTCTACTCTTTATAGTATCATTAATTGCATCATGGTCATACTCATGAACCTTCCATAGTTCAATGTTAGATGGCTTTCCATAGTATTTGAGAAATTGAACATTTATTGCAACCAAATATGAGTATTGAGTATCTTCTTATGTATTCATAGTTTTCAAACAACCATACCTCAAAAAAATTGATAGGATATTAATGAATCCAAGTTCCATAACGAATCATAGACCCAATGGGATAGTCAATGTTTTTATATCTATGACTATGGGCCTCTACACACTAGCACAAGTAGTAGTGAGCTCTCCCTTTATTATCTTCATATGTAATAACTTCAAAACATGCTCCACTTAAAAATATATAACATTTTTAATCATGTAGTCAATGTATATATAGAATAGTACATAATTTAAAACATTAATAATTAAAATGTAAAAAATCATCTTATAGATGGTTGCACTCGATTAGATACAAGGTCAAATTTATTTAATGATGTCATTTATTTAAGTTGTAGTGTTCTTAGAAACTAACACGTCTATTGGAATCATAGGTATAAAAATCCATTCATCTACCCACTTATGTGACTCATAATCATTCCAAAAAACTTTCATGTATTCAAAATAAAAACATGTCATACCTTATATATATTGTCCAATAACATGCATTTGAGCTATAGAATAAATAAAACACACTCAATCATGTTACTATCATATAATCTTCATATCTTTCTAATCGTTCTTCCTCCATCAACCAAAAAATTCTGTAAATAATAGATTTATATTAAGCACCACAATCCATTGCCTCATTACACCATTCAATAATGGTTATTGCATTAGACAAATCATCACCATCTTAGAACTTCAACTCCTCTCTTACAAGGGATATTTTTACACATGATCCCATGCTATAGTGATCCCCTTTCTCCATGGCTAGCCTCAAATAATTTCCAAATAATTTTCACACTAGTATTCGCATGCATCCTACTCAACTAGTATAAAATTTGTGTGTTCTTAAATTATGATTTGCAATTGTCTGACCAAATAAAATGTTGATTAAAATTAATGTTTCTTTGAGTTAAATTACCATAGAAAATATCTAAATAGACTTGCATATAATCTCTACAATATGATCAATCATTTATGATTAGAAATGGTATTTCCTCAATATATTTTGATCTTGCTTTGTATCGTCAGGTGCATACATGAACACTATATGCATGAAAATGGAAAATTATACTAAGTTGTAGTAATTTGATTGAACTTTTTTTTTGTTATAGTGTGTAATTGTCTAATAATTCAACTGTTAAAAAAATAGTACCAAGTGGGAATATATCTTTATGTAACTTAAATAATTGATCCAACCATTGATCTATGTATATGTGCCTTACATACTCATACACACTTTCCTCCCTGAATTTAGACATAAATTATGAAACATGTATTTGTTTTGTAACAATCTCACACCTTTTATTTTCCTTGCCATATTTTAAAAAAAATTCCACAAATTTTAATTTAAAAAAACTAACTAATTATTGTCTAATTTCATGTGTACTCTCTTTATGGATAGAAGCTTTTTTATCCACCACAAATGTTGCATGTTCCATCCAAACATGTTTTCTTATAAAAATCATCCATCTACTCTTTGAAATAAATTTTTTGGAATAAATTATCTTTTTGATTTTGGTGGAACTTACATTCCACACTCCTAAAAAATATTATTAGTATGAAAAGTAAAACGTATAAGAAAAAAACATCATAGTGCATTAAAAATTTAACATGCACCCTACAAAAAGTGGTGCATGTCTGATTGATTTTAACATAGAATTATTTCTACACTTCAAAATATATTTTAACTAGTATAAATATGTGGATATAACTATAAAAACTTAGAGTATAGTTGTGTTTGTGTCATATCTTATAAATTCTTTGTATGTTTTTTCATGGTAATGATACCCTACTCTTCTTTTCACTACATCTTTTTTATTGGGTGACACCCTTGTGTTGTCTTTCAATAATTGTGAAAATAAATATTTTGGAGTGTTAAAGATAACCTTATCTTTCCATTGGTGTTTTTATTGACATCACCAAGTATTTGACGTCTCTTAACTATTTTCATTTGTATTTTTTATTTATGTTAAGTGTTTTTTAATTTTTTCTAATCAAGCATTTTTTCCCTATTTAATTACTTAGTATAATTGTTGTAGTTAATCATTAAGTAGCATTAATATATTTGATGTGTTTCTTCACACCTAAATAATGGTATGTGTTATGTATATTTTTCATGGTCACCTTATTTTAATGATATTAGACGTTCTTAGTTCTAGGATGTTCATAGTAGGTTCCATATTAAGATATTTAAATGTTATAACAAAAAATTGATATTTATAAGTATCATTCAATATTTAAAATTAATTACCCTAAATTCATTAGCCTTCCCTCTCAAATGTTATTCATATAATTTATTTGGTATTGGGTTTAAAATGTTTTCATCAATTTCAACTCAGTACATGGGTCTTCTATGCAAAATAATAGGAGGTGTTCTTAATGGAAACATTTATTCATTTTGTGTTTTTTAACACCTTTCATCATTTATTCTTTCTCCATTGGATGTTTCCATACATTATATTCATTATTAGTTTTTCATTCAATGTTTTAGGGGTAAATGATCATGCATATTATCATCATCATTGTAATTAAAAACTTTATAATTTGAATGTGGACTCACATTATAAGTTGGTATGACATCAGATTTTGTATTTGGACTTTGAGGAAACATTTATCGTTATTATTAGTTTCATAATTATTTATGACATTTGGTGATGTGGGATTCATTTCAACATTCAATTCATTTGGGATAAATGGCATACCTTGACCTGCAAGAAGTCTTCGCATTTTTTCATTTTATTTTTCTCTCTTTGATTTTAATTGCTCTGTCATTTTGTATTTCATTTTTTTCTTGGATTTTTGAAAAAAGATACCCCCCATGATTCTATGTTGAGAAGGAAGTAGTGTGATTATTACATTTTTAATATGTAATGCAATCAAGTGAAAAGTGTATAAAAAATATGGAACTTTATTATAGTACCATGTATAATGAACCAACTCAAAACATGGTGGGGATAAAATTCTCAGAAATATAAAATAATGATGTTGGAGCATGTGTTTTATTAATAGTTTAAGGAATTCTAGTGATTTAGCATGTATGTTCTATAACATATATGTGTTATAGTGAGTGCACATTCTTGTATGTATGTATTTTTCATTTTACCTCTACTTGTAAGATTTTTTATGCATTACAATTTTCCTTTTCCATTTTACCCCTAGTGGTGGTCCACCAAATTCAATCACATATATTTAAAAATTTACATTTTCTTAAAAAAGTCAAATGTTTATAAAATTTGCACATAGTAGTCATAACATATAATCTCACATAGGTTCATAAGACTCAATTGGCCCCAAAACACATTGTGTAGTCAAAATTACATTCACCAAGCCCAAATTGGACCAAATTACTTTTATGATTAAACCAATCGAGTAATTATTTATTCTATGATGAAATTGGGGCTAATTGAGCCCCAAATCACATCGTATAGTTTCAATTAGGTTCATGGGGCCCATATTATGTCCCTAATTAAACCAATCAAATAATTAGTGTAATATATGATTAAATTGAGGATAATTGAGTTCTAAATCATATCATGTAGTTATAATTAGGTTAATGGGGCTCAAATTGGCCCAAATTACATCCATGATTGAACCAATCAAGTAATTGGTGTAATATATGATTAAATTGGGGCCAATTTAACCCAAATCATATCATATAGGTGAAAATAGGTTCACATTGATAAAATTGACTCAAGTTGTAGCCTTGATTGAACCAATCAACTAAATGGTTTATTCAATGATGTAATTGGGACTAATTGAGTCCCAAATCAGATTATATAGTCATAATTATGTTCATAGGGCTCAAAATGACCCAAATTGTGTCCCTATTTGAACCAATAAACTAATTGAGTCGATTAATAATATAATTGGGGTTATTTTGAACCCCAAATAAAAATTTATAGTCACAATGAAGCTCACATGGCTCAAATCAACCTAAATTACATCATTGATCAAACCAATTAACTAAATGGTTTCAACACTAATGATATTTGGGCCAATTGAGCCTAAAATTATATCTTATAGTTACAATGACATTTATGGGGCTCAAATTAACCTAAATTGTGTTCTTGATTGAAGTAATTAACTAATAAGTTCAATAAATGATGAAATTGGGGATAATTAGACCCTAAATCACATTGTATAGTCATGATTAGGTTCATGAGGCTTAAATTGGTTTAAATTATATCTTTGATTGAACCAATTGACTCATTGGTTCAATAACTAATGGAATTAGGGTTAATTAAGCATAAAATCACATCATATAGTTGCAACTACATTCATAGGGCTCAAATTGGCCCAAATTATTTCTTTGATTGAATGAATTTAGTAATTAGTTCAATCTATGATGAAATTGGGGCTAATTTAGCCCCAAATCACATCATATAGTTGTAATCTATTTCACACGGCTCAAATTGAGGAAAATTGTGTCCCTACCTAAATGAGTCATCTAATTAGTGTACTTAATGATGTAGGTGGGGCTAATTGATCCCCAAATCACATCATATAGTCAAAGTTAGGTTTACAAGGCTCAAATTATCCCAAACTACATTGTTGATTAAGCTAATTGACTAATTGGTTCAATAATTGATGAAATTAGGGCCATTTTAAGCCCAAATCACATTATATAATATAAATTACATTCACAGGGCTCAAAATGGCCTAAATTACTTCTATATTTTAATAAATAAAGTAATTGGTTCAATTTATGATGAAACTAGGACCAATCTAGACCAAAATCACATCGTGTAGTTACAATTAGGCTCATGAAGCTAACATTGGACCAAATTGTGTCCTTGATTGAACCAATCAAATAATTGGTTTAATTAGTAATGAAATTGGGGTGAATTTATCCTAAATCACCTTGTAGAGTCACTATTAGATTCATAGGCCTCAAATTGACATAAATTGCATACCTATTTGAACCAATCAACTAATTAGTTCAATCATGATGCAACTGGGGCCAATTGAGTCCTTAATCACAAAATATAGTTACAATTTAGTTCATGCAACTCTTATTGGCTCAAACTCCATCCATGATTGAAATAATCAACTAATTATTTTAATTAAGGATGAAATTAAGGATAATTAAGTCACAAATCACCTTGTATAATCATAATTATGATAATAGGGCTCCAATTTGGCCAAATTACATATGTGATTCAATTAATCAATTAATTCATTCAAACAATGATGAAATTGGAGCCAATTGATCCCAAAATAACATCAAATCATCATAATTTTTTTCCTTCCCAAATCATGTCCTTCATTGAACTAATCAAATAATTGGATCAATCAGTCATAATGACATTCACATGGCTGAAATTGGCCCAAATTGCTTACTTTATTAAACCAATAAACTATTTGGTTTAATTAGATATGAAATTGGGGCCAATTAATCCCCAAATTACATTATATAGTTGTAATTACATTTATGGGGCTCAAATTAGCCCAAATTACATCTTCAATTGTATTATAGACACCATTTATAAATTATATAGCACCTAAGTATTGTATACTTAGAAAACTAAGAACTTGGTTGTTCCTCTCACTTCTAGACCTTTACTTATTCTATAAGCCTCGCATCTACTCTCTCTTGTGCCCCTAAGCCTATCTCTTAGTCTGACTAGTCTTACGTTGATGACCCATGCTTTTTATCTTGCCTAGAATACTTAAAACCTACTTATGCCTCTACAAGTTTTGAGCCTGTACCTATTTTATTGCCCCCTAAACACTTATGTCTTGGACATATACCTATGTCGACACAAGTGTCTTTCTCTAATGGAAATTCAAGTGCTATAAAATTCATCAAATTTTCAAATAAAATGTATCCTAATGGTTGACCTAAGTGTTATTATGTGAGTTATTCTCCAAAGGGATTGGTATAAATACAACATCAACCCTCATTCATTCCTCACCTAGAAACTTCTTACCTAGCACACACCAAGGTGACTTATCAAAAGAATTCTATCAAGAAATCAATAAAGCAAAGTGTTCCTATTTTATCTTATTCTCATATCAGTCATAAGAAAAACACATACATAAGTTTAAAGTACTAAAGGAGTATCCCAAGAGCTTAATTTTCTAAGCTACAAGCTAGGTTATTTTTGTACTTACTTTCCACATATTTCATGATTCATACATAAGCCAACACATAGAGGGGAACAACATGAGTTTGAGGCCCTCTTTAGAGTATTGGATATGTAGACAATGCTAATTAATAAAGGGGTCTATGGGATAGTTAAACACCATGTGCCCACTAACCCAATTTTTCCCACAACCATTATAAGGATGAAGGATTAGGGTTTTACTATTTGACAAGGAGATACAGTCCATGACCAGATATGAATGCACTAGAGCAAATGCAATGAAAAACCCAAAAACATCCATGTGGTTGCATCTTTTTCTAGCAAGTATTCCATATATGACACCTACATCTAACATATACACTAACATCAACACCACCATCCAAGGTTGACATAATATTTTCAACCTATAAAAGCACTAAATCTAGAATTTGGAGATTATTCTAGAATAGTCTTATAGTCTACTTCCTGCCTATTCTAGATCTATATTTGTATTAGCATCATAATTAGTTAAATACTTATTTTCATCATCTTTATAATATCTAACATAACTATAATCTCTATTTTTAGCATACTTTAATATAATGAATTTAGTATATGTTATATCTGAGTTTCACAAATAATTGTCCTATTATAGATCTATTTTATCACCTTTGTGTTTATTCATTTCTATATTCTTAAACTTAGATAACCCAACCTATATTTTTAGGGTTAAACATTTGGTGAACCCGATCTATGTGAATGCAAAAAAAATTTGATCTAGGGCTTCCAAGCCTCCTAGGGTTTCAGCTTGTTGTGACATATTTTTAGATCTAAAACTTTAACCCAGGGTTTGACCATCCTCAAGTCATAAGGGCTTTATGTGCATATGCTTAACATTGGATTATTCATTTATTGGTACATTTTTTACTTTAAATAGATCCATTTTAAACTTTATTAGAGGTATTTTCTACTCAAGTTGTTATACTAAAAACCCTCTTTTTGTTTGTCACAATTAAATATGTATTTTTTAATTTTTACAATTTTTTATTTTAGTAATATTTCTATAAAAGGTGAATGTTATAATTATTTTATAATTAATTTATACGTTTCATAAAAAAAAAAATTATTCAAAAACCTCACTTAAATCTCTAAAATAATTTCTTGTTTTATCAAAATTAAAAATTATTTATCGAGAATATTCTAGGGTTTTCCATGTGAAACATTCCACATTGTTCATCATATTTATGATTCATAATAGATCCAATTTCAAATTCTTCATTTTTTTAAAATTATATTGATCTAGACAAAAACCTCTTTTTTTGCCAAAATATTTTATGAATGTTTGAAATTTAACATTGTACTATTTTTAGTAAATTTAGACCTACATATCGTACAATATATTTTTTCCCCTATTTTCTTAGTTCATCTCATTTCTTGTTTTTCCTAAAAAACCTATTTGAAATTCCAAAAATTATGATCCAATCACTTTATATTGCATTCTCTTCATTTAGAAGATTATGTTGAACTCGTCCTCTAGTTATTGAACAAAAAACCCTAGTTTGCATATTAGGGTTTCCTCCTTCAAAATTTTATTTCATCATCTTATATTTAATTTTTAGATATAATTTATTATATGGGAATAACTGAAATCATGCCTATTTATATTTTTGATCTAGGCATTATGATTATTTTCTTTGTGATTGGGTGCAAAGTTATGGATGTCCTTAGGCCAAGCCATGTAAAAAAGCCTCATCCTTGGGATTACTTTTTTAATGTGATTGATGATCAATGTATTATATATTAATATCTTATATAATATCAAAAATATAAATCAACCCCTTATTTTGCTTATAACTATGACAAAGAAAGAACTAATGATGAAAATTCAAGTATAAATGAACAAGGAAATGATAATGGCATTTGTTCATATGGTTATGAGTGTGAAGATATTCCTTTTGGGTATGAGAAGCCTATTTCTACTATTTATTCTCTTTCTAATGATGAATGGTTTCTAAAATTAAAAATGATACATTTTGTAAAGACCTTGCACAAGGATGATGAAATAGATATGCAAAATGGTAACATTCATAATGTTAAAAATCAAATATTTGCATGCATACATTCTTTAGTTGCATCAAAAATTAATGATTCTTCTTATTCTTCTCGGGATTCAAATATTGAAATGGTTGAATATTGTTCTTCCCCCTCTAATGATGTAAATGTCAAAAATATTAAATGTTCTTCTCCTATCTCCCATGATGCCAATGTTGATGAAATCAATTGCGTGCCTTATTTTTAAAATGATATTTATGTTGAAAATTCCATCCCTTCTTTGGATGACTCAAATGAAAATAGTGAAATTACTTCTCTTTATCTAACTAGAAATTATAAAAATACATGTACTACCCCTTCCTTTTTTTATTTGAACCAAAAAAATGAGAGTGCATGTGAAAGTCATAAGAAAGTAGTTATAAAAGATGCATTGTTTTGGGATGCAAGTAAAGTCCCGAGTACAAGTGATTCCTCTCTTTCAAAGATCAAGTTATATTAATCAAATAAAATCAAAAGGATCATGACACCTTCTCACCCTTTTTTGAAAAATACAAATGAAAGTGAAAGTTGCATTTTTCCCTCTCATAATATGATAAATGAAATAGCAAATGTTTCTTTTCCTCCCTCCTTCGATTTTTTTCTAAAAAACACAAATGTTTACAAGTGAAGTCCTTTCCCTTACTCATATTGTATCTAATAAAGTTTCAAATAACATTTCACATTATAATCATAATGGTATCAAACTTCATACTATCCAACATGATATACTTACCTCTTTAACCATCGATACCCTTTACAAATGTTGTAAAATCATGTGATGAGTCTACTCTCAAAAGGGGTAAAGATAATATCATTACCATGTTTCATGTCAATGGTAATTTATAGCCTTTTACAAAAGCTTCAACCATTTCTTGTGATATGTTATCTATTATGACTACCATGGGATATTTACAACAAGAAGTTCACACTCTTAAGTTACAAGTTTCTTCCCATGAGGTTATTTTTTAGGATAATATTTTAGCAGAGCAACCTATTGCTAGAGATGTATTTGAGTACCCTTATCCTTTGGACTTTATCATCCCAAATTTTTCATCTTGTGATGGTCAAGGGGATCCTATTATTCATTGCAATAATATATATACTCTTTTAGATATTAGGCCTAAAGTGGAAGCTTATTATTAAAGGTTTTGTATCACAGTTTAACCAAAGGTGCTCTTGAGTGGTTTTATAGCCTCCTAAATAGTTCCTTAACAACTTACAAAAAACTTAAATATGTATTTGTATCAAATTTTCATCTCTATACCTTACCTATGTTACCATTATAACATTTACAAATGCTGACATAAAATGAGAATGAGCCTATGTAAGACTATTATTCAATTTAAGGACAATTTATATTCCTTAAACTATACACCCTCAGATTTGGAAGTACAATTTATATTTAGTAGGTGTATTCTTTCTCTAATTAGAGAAATATCATTGCATATGCCCTTTACTTCATTTGAGACTTTATATTGGGATGTGCATAAAGATGCATGTACCCTAACAAAAACATAAATTGAGTTTCCCATTTACCTATCCAAAACCAAACATGGTAAAAATTGTGTTTTCAAGGTAAATAAATAACCTAAGAATAATCATAAATAAATTTAAACACCTTATTAGAACTGAAAATTATGTTAAAGAACAAATGATAAAGGTGTTGAACAAAGGAAAAGAACATGCTTACAAAGTACCTCCCACAACTAGACTGTATGCCTCTACTAAAAGACAACCTCTTTAATTTGACTGGTACCGAGATAGACCAAATGATATACTATGCACACTATTGAATAATTTAATGATAACACTTCCTCCTAATTTGAATCATCCACCACACTGATTTGAAAAGGTAAAAGGATGAAACTTTTTCACTTACCATGGTATCAATAGGCATCAAGATGATACATTTTTTCTCTTGAGTAAAATCTTACATAGTTAGCCGATCAAGGAATTATTATATTTCAAAAAGACATATCTACATCGATTTCACATACTTCTCATATAATATCATCTAAGAAGGTTGAGCCATCTCATGCTTATCCTTTTGAGGAACACATGGTCCATCAACCTTCATAGAATATGACCACTAGTAGAAATCCTTATCCTATTGTCCCCTCTACTAGGACCGATCACCCTCACACTGATCCTCCTAAGGAATTATTGGTTAATTAGGTTTTAAATATAGGGACCCATGGAGGGGATATACCTACATAACATATTTAGGTGTCAATACTAATACCTATAGACTCACAAATTATTTCTATAGATATAACAGAGTTAGCGACATAAGTAAAATCAACGATTTCATTACCATGTGATCATTACAATCAAGAAATATTATTTCTTACTAGGTTCATTATTATAATGCAAGCATTTCACAAAATGGAAATGTTTGTTATATAATTTACCATATCCAAACATACATTATGGATACCAAATACAAGCATACCAAAGGACCATGACACAAATTCTTAATTCTGCTTCAGATCATATAAAGTGCACCTAAACATGTTCCTATTACATTCATTCCAAAGAAACCACAAAATAATCAATAATGGGTTCCATAAAACCCTACACCTAATGCTCCTACTATTTCTTCATGACCATAGAGTCATATTTTACATATACAGAGCATCCTAGATGCTACACTGACATATATTGATCTGTAAACTGTAATTATCCCCCTGCTAATAAATATAGTTTTATTTAAAACATATTTTAAAATATGTCAATTTCCAAAATTTAATTATAAATAATTATGTTTTAATCAAAATGTAAATTATATGTAACAATTTTGATTATGAGTATTCTATAAACTCATATAAATCTATTGTTCAATTAAAAACATTCCATTTATATTTTATCTCTTTGAATAATCCCTTAATTAATGTTTAGTAATTAAATTCCAAATATCAATAATAATTTAAAACTGATATTCTGATGGAAAACTAAAAATAAAATAGAGACCAGATATTATTTATAGGGTTCACCAGTTGGCTACATCCCTGGGTTCATTTGAATTGTTTTATTGTAAACAAGATGTAAATACAAAATAACTTGCAGTTGGTTGATCAACCTCTGAAAAACTCTGATCATAGATCACAGATCACAAATGTCCATTTCCAAAATGATAACATGTAAATATATATTTTTGAAATGGGTAATTTCTCTGGAGGCAAAACACTCTCAAAAGATTTGTAAACTACCTTATGGTTTTTACAAGCTTTTGTTGTAATTTACATAGGCTTACAAATAACATTCTACCTCATTCTACCTCTTTATACAAAAATATACAGCTTCTTTTAATTTTGGTATGTTGTTTTCTTGTCTCATAATATATATAAAATTCTTAATATAAAATGAAATAAAGTTATTTATAGCCAATGTTGGTTAACAAACTTATTCCTTTACTCTAGATCCAAATGAGCTTATACTCTGTAAAAGGGTTGCATGTTTTTTAAATGGAATCAAATCCCATATTTTATGGGTGGTTCAAACTTCATGTCTTATTTAATAAATCTCTCCCCAAAATAACATGGTCCACATTACCATGATCTTCAACCAAACTTCTCACCATGCACAAGTGGGCATCCACATGGAGTTGTTAAGGGGTAAGGCACATGTTTAAGGAGTTTAATGCCAAACAAAGGAGATGAGGATTAAAACATCTCCATGCAAATAAACAAATACCAAATTACTTTTCATGCCCCCATGCAAGGTGAAATGAACATTCCATGTGGGGAAAAGTAAAAGTGGGTGAATGGAATAAAGTTTGTTAAAATAGAATAAAGGTTTATTTTCTTAAAAACAATATTCCATGGTCTTTTTTTTTAACCATCCACGTGGGATTGGGATAAAGTAAAATTTGAGACTTGACATGATTATCTAATGGTTTAATAAAACTATAAAATAGGATATTTCAATTGGAATTTTAATTAAATTTGGATTTAATTAAAAAAAAATATCCCATGGTTATTAATAACCATAATAAAAATAGGATAATATTAATAAAAGATTTTATTGATGGAAATATTGTGGATATGAGAAAAGGGATATCTTGGTGGCATTGGTAGAATTATATGGCAAAGTTGACAATGGGTAATGTGGGTAAAGGTCAGTTTCATCCCACATCTGCAACACAACATTCATTAGCGATAAAATAATTTTAATATAAAAAGTAATTGTATAAACTTTTTATATTTTTACCATGTGTCAACTTTTCCATTGTGATACTTGTCTTTTCCACATTTTTCTAAACCATATGAAAATCATCTAGATCAAACCTCCCCACTAAGACCCTTTTGGTCTCCAAAAGGTCAAGTCACCCACCAAGTCTGTAAATGATTCACTCTGCAAAATATCATGGTAACGATTCAAAAATCAAACTGAATCCTTAAAATTCTAGTGAAAGAAATATCTATCCAATACCAAATTGTAAATAGAAGTAAACTATCTATGCAAATGTCACATATTTCAAAATAGTGCATCTGCCTATAAAATCATCACCAAGTGTAAATGCAAACTAGTTTGTTAGTATAATAAATATACACGCTAATTGTAACCATATTTGACAATTACAATTAAATGCCCAAAATGAATGAGGGACTTATACAATATGAAAATATCATGCATGGATACATGGATACAAATTTTTTGTATAATTATTATAATTACAAATGGTGCCTGAAAAAGGGTCTTATAAGCCTCTATTTGCACAATGTAAATGACAACATATATACTGAAATGCAATTTTTTTCACAATAGCCATACTGATCATGCCCCATATAATCTACATATACTGTTGTCAAGGTTTAAAAATGAAGTTTTTCAAAAACCTTAAATGTGAGAAAACAATCCAAGTATGATAAACTTATTCCTTGGATTTTCTCTACAAGTTACTCCAATAAACCATATTCAAATCTTAAAATCATTTGGGAATATCTCCAAGTTTAAACATGAGTTAATTCCTTTTTACCAATGCATCAGGGACTCAAAAACTTATTTAGGATAAAAATAAAGAGATTAGAAAAACCACAAATATGAGAAAATAATCCAAGTATGATAAACTTGTCAATTAGATTTCCTCATAGCAGGTAGCTCCAATTTTTTTCAAAATCAAAATATATTCCTTGGAATACCAAAACTGCTTTGACCATATGCATGCTAATTAATACCATAGCTATGCAAAATCACCACTAAAAATTAAATGATCATTACCATCCAAATAAAAAATGAATGGAGTCATTTGTGGATAATCAATAGAGAAGTGGTCTTCCTCTTATTTTGTTTCTAAAATTGGTGGGTTTAAAACAAATTCTTTTTTGCTTATAGATGCATCATTCTTCATGGATGTCTTCCTGCAATACTTAGGACATAGTTGTGGATGCAATACCCAACATTTATCATTTCAGTGACCACTTAGATTATAATGAGTACAATAATTATTACCCATTTGTTTCTCCTTAGAAAATAAAGATATCCTACTAGCTGGTTTTCTTTTCCAACATAAGGCAACATAGTGATGATCTAATCCACAAAACTACATGGATATTTATATCAAAAATACTATGATAATAAGTCCTTATTTTCATAATTAAAATATATGTTGGAATATTTACTAGGTTTAGGATATTGTGATGGTTGAAGTTTCTAACACTTCTCAACTCTATGTCCACTCTTGTGACAATGAGCGCAAAAGTTCTTCTTGTCCTTCTTCTTGGATGAGAAAACATGTTTACCATTTCTCATTTTTGAATGATGAGATTGATCATTAGCACCTAACTTATCTTTCTCAAAATTAAATAACTTCTTCAGTAGAGGTTTTCTCTTCCAATAATAAGCAACATAATGATTACTTAACCCACAAAAAGTACAAGGAAAAGCATACCACATTTTCTATATATCATAGCCATATTGTTAAAACTGAAAGAGTGCATTAGAAGTTTTAGAATTTACCAAATTCTTAGTGCTATATGTTGTGTAAGAAAGAGGAGGTGGAATCTCAATACCTCTTCTTCCAGTTCTCTTACACCTCTCATCCACGTGTGATGGTTTATTCTAAAAAGCTAGTGGATTGGTAGTTGGAAGCTTGTCTTCCTTATATGGATTTGGAACTCTTTCTAATTCCCATTTGCTCACTAGTATACCCCAAAACTTCAAAAAAAGTCCTATTCTCTACTTGTATGGGGTTAGTTATGCCTTGTCTATTTTTACAAAGACCTCTTCCTTCAAATCCCATTTTATCTAATATTTTAGACCCAATACCCTTAGTGTGTTTTCCAAAACAACCAAAAGCAATATCTGAAACTGAATGAGAAGAAGTAATACATGAGGACTTACTTATAGTGTATTCATCTTTCATTGTTTTTTCATCTGATGTGGAAGGTAATTCCTTCATTTGTTCACCATTCTACAACTTCGCCAAGATCTCATCCTTGGTCTGTAAATCATATTTCGAATTTTCAATCTCCTCTTCCATGGAGTAGAATTTCAATCTCAAGAGAGAGTTATCTTCTTGGATCTATTGATTATATAACTCAAGCTCATCGAGCTTTTCTTGTTTTGACAACATTCCCGTAGTTTACCTATTCTTGATCAACACACAATTGAACCAACTACTAATTGTCAAATAACAAACTGTTAACCATAGGTAAACCACACTATTAAATCTAGTTGATCAACTGCTCTGATACCAAACTGATCTATAAACTATAATTAGCCCCCTACTAATAAATACAATTTTATTTAAAAATTATTTTTAAAATATCTCAATTTCTAAAATTAATTAAAAGGAATTGACTTTTAATCAGAATGTAAATTGCCTACAACAATTTTGATTATGAGCATTCTGTAAACTCATATAAATCTATTGTTCAATTAAAAACATTCCATTTATATTTTATCTCTTTGAATAATCCCTTAATTAATTTATATTAATTAAATTTTAAATATCAATAATAATTTAAAACTAATATGTTAATATTTTATTTTTCAACACCCCTGAGCCTATCAAGCGGAGGATTACTACTATTTTGAGGTTTCAGATACAGGCTCTTCCCCTCACCTACTTAGGGGTCCCTATTATGGTGGGAAGACAGCCAAGGCTCTTTTGGCAAAATGTGCTAGATAAACTAAAGCAAAAAGTTAACCACTGGACTCATAAGTGGCTCTCTACTGCTGGCAGGGTGACTCTTCTGCAATCGGTGATTTAAGCCCTTCATATTTATCACAGTATGGTTCAAGCTGCCCTGGGGTACTTCCTTAAGGAATTCAATGCTCTCCCTCACCAATTTTTGTGGAGTGGCAATCTGTAAAATACCAAATGGAGTCTACTTAATTGGGACACAGTTTGTCAGCCAAAAAAGGAAGGCGGCCTTGCGTTACGCTCAACAATTCTATGCAGTCAAGCTCTCGCTGCCAAACTCTATTGGCGTTGGTGATCCAGTCAAGCTCACCTTTGGGCCCGTATTTTGCTTTTAAGTACTATCTGAGGGCTGATCTGGTGGATATTTCAAGACTGCCTCTTGAGGGAAGAGGGTCGATGGTGTGGAACACCCTCAAGCGTGGAGCTCATCTGGTGAAGCGCAGCCTCTTTTGGATCTACAACAGGGGATCGAATGCTCTCTTTTAGAGTAACTCCTAGGATGGGTTTCCCCCTCTCTTATCCTCTCATCCATATTTGTAGCCGCTCTATGATTCTCTGCTATCTATTGGGTGGAATACGGTGGATCATTATAAGGAGGCCTTTAGGATGGGCACAACGGTGGGGTATCGATGGAAGAACTCTTCAGACTGGCCGTCGAGTGGCTCTATGGAGGATCGGTTGGAATTATCCCATATCTTGGCCTCTAGATAATGCAGCTCCTTGCAAGAGCGTGATGTGTTGGCATGGGGTGGAGATCCCTTTGAGAAATATTATGTTTCTTCTTGGTACCTTGCTTTAACAAAGCAACTATTTGGCAAAGAGGTGGTCTCATGGGGGAAGAAGGTTTGGAATAGCTATTCTTGGCCTAAGTGTAACTTTTTCCTTTGGGTTCTGGTTTACAATAGGTGTCTTACTTGGGAAAACCTCTACAAATGGGGCTTCTAGGGGCCCTCCATATGTGTTTTATGCCGCAGCAGTGAAGAAACCATCTCCCATTTGTTCTTTCAGTGCCCTTTTGCCAAACAGATTTAGCACCTATGGTGGGATGTGTGGGACTGCCCATGCTGGCATGTTTCTTCTTTGTCTAAATTTTGGGACCAATTGGGTCACCCTCCCTCTCAGGCTACATTTCTTCAGGTTGCTTGGAGCATTGGCCCGTCTTTTATCTTGTGGTAGATATGGCTGGAGAGGAACAGGCAAATTTTTTAGGATGTGAATATTGAGCTCAGAGTCTTGTGGGGGATAATTACAAACTCTCTTTTTGAAACCCTTCACGCTAAGTGTGATGTGGCTGCTGACTTGGGGACGATCAATGCTGGGATTTATGCTCGCTTGGCTTCGGCGTATCTCAGGGATATCCCCTTCACCCCTCACACTCCAACACGCGACCGTAGGTAGCCTATGTACCCTGTCAATCGGATGGGACGGTGGACTCCCCTAGCGACAGGCATTCTCAAATTCAATATTGATGGATCGTCTCAAGGAAATCCTAGACCAGCTGGTGTTGGCAGGGTGGGGTGTGACAGTTCTGGTAAGATGCAATTTTTCTTTTCAATTCACAAGGGCTATCATTCTAATAACCTCATGGAAGCTCTTGCAATCTTAGTTTCTGTACAATAGTGTTGTTATCTTGGCTGGCATAGAATCATTTGCAAATCTGACTCGTAGGTTGTTGTCAATCTGTTGAATAAATGGGATTTTGAGATGGTGGATTGGCATTTGGCTAGGGTGGTGCAATAGGTACTTCAGCTTTGTACTTATTTGGAGTCTGTGTCCTTTATGTATATTCCCTGGGAGTGGAATGGGGTGGCTGACTGCTTGGCCAAATGGGCCTCCGAGCATGGGCCGCCTTGGAACATCTCGGATCATATGATGCTGCCCCTAGATTTATCCCAGAAGCTGATTCAACTTGTTGACCAGGATAAAGCTATGTAACTCTTTTTTCTCTCTTTCATTAATAATATTTTTACCCCTCTGTTAGTTTTTAAAAAAACTAATATGTTAATGAAAAACTAAAAATAAAATAGAGACCAAAGATTGTTTGCGAGGTTCACCAATTGGTTATGTCCTCGGGTTCATTCGAACTACTTCATTATAAATAATATGTAAATCCATTGATTAAAAATTACATCCTTGAATAACTTATATTTTTTTGATCAACCTCTAAAGAACTTTGATCACAGATCACAGACGTCCTTCATTTTCAAAATGATCATCTGCAAATATATATCTCCAAAATGGGTAATTTCTCTCTCTTCAAGGAGACAAAACACTCTCAAAAGGTTTATAAAATACCTTTTGGTTTTTAAAAGGTTTCATTGTAATTTACACAGGCTTACAAACAACATTTTGCCTCATTCTGCCTCTATACAAAAAATATACAGCTTCTTGTAATATTATGTATAATGTTTTCTTGTCTCGGAATATATATAAAATTCTTAATATAAAATGAAATAAAGTTATTTATAGCCAATGTTGGTTGACAAACTTATTCTTTTACTTGAGATCCAAATGAGCTTCTACTCCATAAATGGCTTGAATGCTTTTTAAACAAAATCAAATCCCATATTTTATGGGTAGTTCAAATGCCATGTCTTATTTAATAAAGCTCTCCTAAAATAACATAGTCCATGTTACCATGATCTTCAACCAAATTGTCGACCATACACAAGTGGGTATTCACATGGAGTTGTTAAGGGATAGGGCACATGTTTAAGGAGTTTAATTTTAAACAAAGGAGATGAGGATTAAATTTTATTAAAACATTTCCATGTAAATAAACAAAGACCAAATAACTTTCCACGTCCGCATGCAAAGTGAAATGAACATTCCATATGGGGAAAGGTAAAAGTGGGTGAATGGAATAAAGTTTGTTAAAATGGAATAAAGGTTTATTTTTTTAAAACAATATTCCATGGTCTTTTTTTCTTTTAAACCATCCATGTGGGAGTGGGGTAAAGTGAATTTTGGGACTTGGCATGATTATCCAATGGTTTAATAAAACCGTAAAATAGGATATTTAAATTGAGATTTTAATTAAATTTGGATTTAATTAAAAAAACATATCCCATGGTTATTAATAATCATAATAAAAATAGGACAATATTAATAAAAGATTATCTCGATGGAAATATTGTGGATATGAGAAAAGGGATATATTGGTGGTATTAGTAGAATTATATGGCAAAGTTGATAAAAGGGTAATGTGGGTAAAGGTCAGTTTGGTCTCACATTTGTAACATAACACCCATTAGCAATAAAATAATTCTAATATAAAAATTATTTGTATAAACTCTTTATATTTTTTCCACGTGTTAACTTTACCATTATGACACTTATCTTTTCCACATTTTTCCAAACCATATGAAAATCTTTTGGATCATATATGTCACCTAAACATGCTCCTCGATGGTGTCACCAATTTATTACTCTAGGTTAATAGTGGGGAGATATCTATGAGTATATTTTAGATGCGATCATAGGATAGTCTCTTCACATATCCAAAAATACCAATAAAACAAAAAATCTAAAAAAATCTTTGGCATCTACATATTATATTAGCTCCTTGACATCTATGTGTTAGTTCCAAGTTTATGGATATCATATTAGTTAATTCTACATACACACATGTTTCACTCTTTTATTTGAGTGTGATATAGACATACACAGATACATGATGTATATGTTCTTGGATGTTGGGCTTTCCCTCTACTCACATCACTGAAAAGTTGGGGACATCCTCCTCTATGATCATGATACTTCCATATTATATCATTAAAGGTCACTTTACATTATTATGTTTGAGTTAATATGTACTTACACATGCCTTTATCCATGCTTATATCCTCTATAGTGTACTTGACATTTTTTGCTAAGACATTTGATTCATGAGCTACTATGATATGTTTATGTTGGGTTATTGTGTTTCATTTATACACTTCGTTGATTGTCTTGCCTTGATTTTTTATTTTTCTATTAAACATTTGAATATGCTCCATTGATTATGGTCCCCATGTATTTGTTTGCTTATTTGACATTTGAATATGGTATTGTTGGTTATATAGATATTTGAATGTCATTTTTGATTGTATGGACATTTGAATATGTCATTATTGATTTTGTGGGTATTTAACTAAGTCATGTCCCTTATATTGTGTGTCATTTGAATATGCCCCTTATTTACAATCTCCTTAGACCATTGCCTTTTGACTTACTTTTGAGTTCTTGTGTGTGTGCTTGATTTCCTTTTTGAGCTTGTATTATTACTATCTATAATTTGTCATGGTCTTTATCATGCATCTTAGGCCTTGATGTGATCACATTTTATGCGCTTCAATTATATATTTACCTAGACATGTTCTCCTATATGGTACATGGTTTATTCATAATTATATGGTTATCTTATCTTTTTGAGGTGAGGTAACTATTCATATTCTTCCCTCACTTTAAAGGAGGGGCATATCAGTGTGGGCACATCATAGATGCATGGCTTACACCATTTACAATTATAGATTTAGTGGGAAAATGTCATAGAGACATGGCTTCCACACATTCATAGTCTCAAATTCAATAAGGGCATGTTTTAGAAACATGTTCTCCACACATATTTATTATGGAACATACCTAGATTATAGTGGGGGAATGTTTTGGAAACATGTTATCTACATTGACACTTATATCAGTTTTCATATGTATCCATGTATAATGGGAGCATGTTATGGTAACATGTCACCCACACTTTTTAAAATTTCCAAATTGAACAAAACACATATTTATATGATTTAATAGACATTTGTGGTATAATTCTATACATTCGTACCATTATTATACATAATTTCAACATGAGATATATCTAAGGTGCATACACTATGCACTGTGCACCTAATATTTTAAAATCATAAATAGTTTCATATTTATAACACTTTTAAGGATTATCACCACCCACCAGGTTGGACTCTTACAAATTATTTTAGCCAATCTATTGTTATAGTTGGTTCACTTTTTGGTATGGTTGAGGTGATTAAATCACTCAATATTATCAAATTTTCATATTAGACTTGATTTTATCATCTAGTCTCACTAGTTTGATAGTGTGAGGTGACTTGGTTCACTCATAATCACTAGGTCATAAGTATGATTAGGGTGCATGATTGAGATATTCTCAACTACCAGGTGGAAGTTCATTTTTACTCCAAGTTTGGGGCCACGGGACCTCCTATCCTCTATATAATTATCTCCTTAGATATATGCAATTTCTAGATTTATATTTGTCTTAATATCGATTTAAGTGATTTGTAATGATACTTCTTTCAAATCAAGTTCTTAATAGGCAAGATGGTTGCATCAATATATATGTGTACTCCTAAACCTTACTATATTTTAATTTCAAAGCTTTTAATTTCATATTACAGACACTAATTATATATGTAACATGATCTTGGTTGCATGTTAATAAAAAATAAAATAATCAAGTTACAATCAAACAAATACAATGTGTGTTATTGACATCTAGGTACACATTCCTTTCTTTTAAACTAGAAATTTCATTACTATTTTTAAATGGGGAAAATGTAGACATTATTTCTGAATTATATAGGACATCAATCTTGCATACTTAGTAAATTCAAACCTTGGTTTTTACTACCAATTTTATACCTTTCCTTCTTATGCAAGTCTCACATATACTCTCTTGTGCCTCTTAGCCTATCTCCTAGTATAACCAATCTTATGTTAATAACCCATTCCTTCTATCTTGCCCAAAATGCTTAAAACCTACTTATCTTATGCCTTTACAAGTTTTGAGCATGTACCTATTTTCTTGCTCTCTGAACACTTACTTCTTAGATATACACCTATGTCGATGTAGGTGTCCTACTCTAACACAAGTATCTAGTGCCCTAAAAGTTATATAATTTGAAAATAAAATGTATCCTAATGGTCAACCTAAGGGTTATTATGTGAGTTATTCTCTAAAAGGATTGGTATAAATATAAGCTCAACCCTCATCCATTCCTCACATAGAAACTTCTTACGTAGCACAGACCAAGGTAACTTATCAAAAGTATTCAATCAAGTACTCAATAAATTAAAGCTTTCCTATTTTCTCCTATTTTCATATATTTCATAGGAACAACACATACATATATCTAAAGTACTAAAGGATTAACCCAAAGGGGCCTAATTTTCTAAGTTATAAGCTAGGTCACTATTATACTTGCTTTTTACATATTTCATGACTCACACACAAGCCAACATGTAGGGGAGAACTACATGAGTTTGAGGCCCTATTCAGAGTATTGGCTATGTAGGCATCACTCATTGATAAAGGGGTCTCCAGGGTAGCTCAACACTATGTGTCCATTAACCTATTTTTTTCATAACACTATGAGGAGGAAGGACTAGGGTTTTACTATTTAACAAAGAATGATAATCCATGACCCATATCTGAATGCACTAAAGCAAAGGTAAAAAAATATAAAATCATCCAGGTGGTCACATATTATTCCAATAAGTATTTTTTATAGAATACATGCATTTGACCTAGACACTAGCATCGATGTAACTGTCTAAGGCTAATGCAAGTGTCTGAAGCTACATATGCACTAAATCAAAAATTTGATGATTGTTCCATAATACTCTTCTAGTCTTCTTCTTGCATGTTCCAAATCTAGATCTGTGTTAACATCAAAATAAACTAAGTACTTGTTTCCATTATCATTGTAATATCTAGCATAGTTATACTTTTCATTTTTAGCATATCTCAGTAGAATAAATTCAATTTATGTTCTATATGAGTTTCACAAATAATTTCATTTTACAGATACGTTTTGTCACCCTTGTGTTTATTCATTTCTATATTCTTAACCCAATATATTCCAATCTAGATTTTTAGGGTTAAACATGAACCAACCAAGTAATTATTTCATTCTATGATGAAACTAGGGCTAAATTAACCCTTGAATCAATAATATAGTATTTTATAAGTTCACTAGATTCAAATTGGCCCAAATTACATCCTTTATTGAGCCAATCAAGTAATTGATTCAATTACTAACGCTATTAGGACCAATTGAGCTCCAAATAACATCATATAATTAAATAACACCTTAAATATGTTCAAATATGTGTGATTTCCCCTAAAACTATCAAATAACACTTTATCAATTCATAATTCAATATTACTTACATAAACAATGACATTCAATCACATAAAAACATTTACTTATTCAATGACCCCCAATTAAAGGTTTAATTCCATCAAAATATTTGAAATAGCTAAAATGACATTTTGTGCTTGATTGGTCAAATTCAGTTTATTAATGATCTATCAAACTGAAATAATGATAAATAAATGTCATTTATGTACATTTTTCCACTCAAATAAACTATCTTTCCAAACATACACTTAATAGAGGCCTTTCTTAATAAAATTCAATCTAATAGAGGACTTTAAACAAAAACTATAAATAATTTACATCAGTTGCTATGCATGTCAAAAGTCCCACTTTGAAACTTTAGCCAAAACTAGATTCAATTCCCATATGTACATTGCTCTATTAAATTTGAAACACATGCCTCTAGGCTCATAAATGGATTGGATACTCAAGCCAAAGGTTTGGACATGCACACAAACAATCAAAATCCATGTTTTATATTGAAAATGACAAAATCTAACTTCAGCCATGATAAACACTATGAATACATCAAGATATTTCTTGAAAATACAACTACAACATCAAGCACACTCTCTTGTATGTATGTATTGACTACTATAATTTACATCATTATTGATTTATAATTGTATTTATATGCCACTATATATCACAAATATATATTTATGTCTTTATTAATGCATATTTTGTTGCGTTCATCCAATTTTCAAAAACATTGTAGGGTTGCAAAATAGGCCTACTTCTATATACAATGAAAAAAATGAATTTCCATTTTTTTGAGGTAGTTAGGGGGCACACTCGACTATACATTGTTTATACTTTTCATAGCCTATTTACATGAAAATTATTGAAAATAAAATATTAGTTAATTTTTTAAAAACATAATTTACAAACTAAATGATCTTATCTAAATTTCCACCAAAGGGTTTCAAAAATTACTAAATGATGTTATATAAAAGGGGGCACGACTAGCTAACTTTTAGAGTGGGTTGTTTACTTAGCTCATGTTCACATAGATATTTAGTTATTCCCACCGACTTATGTGTGAATATTTCATTTATCTTATTTTAGATACTATGAGATATTACATATTTATATCTTAGATATTATAGGGATATTTTTTAGTTGTTTATATCCTTCAGGGATAGTTATCTTTTAGTCATAGGTTTGATCTCTTAGCTTGATCTTTTAGTTAGGATTGATCTTCCTTGCCTATATATGCAAGGCACTTTCATTGTATTTAATAAGCTCTGGAGATATAGAGGATTTCTCATTGTATGATTTATTTGTATATAATAGACTGAGATATTATTTGATCAATGTATCAATGCCTTTTACTAAGGTAATGATTTGTATATTTGACCCTAGGTGAGAATTTTCTAAACTATTTCATTATATGAGAGCCTCCTTCAAGTAGCCATTATCCAATGTAGTATGTGAAGAGCCTTTGGGTAGTCTCTTAGGAGATACATAATTACAAATATGGTATTCTATTGACATACTAAGTATGATATTCTCTTGTATCCTCTTTGCATGGTCCTGAGAATCAATAAGGTGTGCAAGAAATTCTAGTTTTGGGGAGGATTTACTCTTTGTGTATTTTTTATTGCAATTAAATTTTGAAGATTTTGGGAGTAAATCAAAGCTAACCAATATACATCTATATTATCTAAGAAATATAAAATCACCTTCAATTTCATCTTAGTTGGATATCATAGGCAAGATCTATAAGTTTTTTATAAATCAATTTTTCGAAAAAACATGTTTGTTATTTATCTAATTATGAGAAAACTATAAATGATCACTCAAATTTTTTTCTAAGTTTTGTCCACCTTATTTTCATATTTATATAAAATTTTGAAATTATTAATTTCATTAAGAATTACACAATTTATCATGGTATTATTGAGTAACATTATTCTAAAAAACATATCTATTATTTTTCAAATTATGAGAAAATAGTAAATGATCGCTCAGATCAATTTCTAGATTTTATGTGGCTTGTTTTCATATTTTCAAAAAAAAAAAATGAATTTTATTAATAGTTTTACTGACTCTAGTACTATTCACTAAAAAAATCTTTATGGGGAGATTTTTTTAAAGGGACTTTTTTATTTTATTTTTTTATAAAACAATATCTTTGGATGAGTTTTTGGTTGTTTTCTATTAAAAAAATATTTTTTATTTGGGATAAATAAAGATATATTGTATTTTTTTATTGTTTTACCATGTACCTTTTTTTAAAATCTTATTTGTCAATAACCAGAGGGTGAGGTTTAGTTTGGTAGGTTATCAAACCCCTTCACAAGCAAACAAACTTTCTCCTTCATTGATTTCGCCCTCTTGATTACACTCTATCACAGATGTAGTATTGATTGATCCTAACGCCCTATTTTATATGTGCTTTGTACTTGTTTATACCGAATTGGCCCACACTACTCCCTTATTTTTGGAATGAATCTCGTGATTTGAGATTACTTCTTTGATAGGTAAACAATCTCCTTGTTTGGAGCTTTTTTAGTGTATACAATGTCTTCCTTGTTTTTATTTGGTATTTTTTGGAATATATTGTACTCATACTAAAATATAAATTACCATGAGAGGTTTACTTTTATATCCTAGTCTATCTTCATGTGTATGTACCTCAATTTATGCACCCCTTTACTATTTTAATTATAGTCTCTCCCATCACCACTAGGGCCATCTTATTTAGAGATTTTATCTATATCTTCAACACCACTACCTGTATTCAAGTAGTGTATGTATCCCACTCATACATATATTTTCATCCACTCCACCCATTCAACATTATGGGTGGTGAGTGCATTTTTTAGATTCCTCTTTTGTACTTTATTTTTTAGAACCCATATGAAGATTGTTATGTCTCACTGACATTATTGGTGAATTTTTATGTACCGACACTAGTGTGGCATCCTCACCAGTCTTTGTGTTCACTTCTCACTAGTTTCAGTCTACTTCTCTAGAGAATTTCATTACCATCTTATCCTAGTTCAACATTGAGGGAGGGTGTTTAGGGAATGCCTCCTTAAGTTCATAATTCTACCTAGTAATTAAGAGTGCAGTGTTTGTGTTCAGTAATCTTTATATTTAGAACCATTTATAATGAATCAACATCTATGTATTTTGGTAATATATATTGGCATCCATAGGAACATTTATCTTCACATGGCTTCCTTTTTTTGTGCATGGGTACCTAATCAGGGCTTGTTTTCAAGACCCATTTCCTTTTTTTTAGAGTTTGTTTCCTATGTGTTTTTTCCATTTCTCCACTTTATGAGAGATTGCTTCATGGATATATTGTACATGATTACCTAATTAAGCCTTTTTTCTAGGAATCATACTATATATATGCCTCTTTATTTTTTCCCTAACTTGATTTGAGGGGGGTGGTCGAGTAGGTTATTTACCTTAGCTTATACTCACCTAGGTATTTAGTTATTCCCATCCATTTATGTGTGGATATTTCATTTATTTTATTTTAGATATTATGATATAATGCATACTTATCTCTAAGATATTATTGGAATATTTTATAGTTGTTTCTATCCTTTAGGGATAATTATCTCTTAGTCCTAGGTTTGATCACTAATCTTGATCTCTTAGTTAGAATTGATCTTCCTTACCTATATATACAAGGTGCATTCATTATATTTGATAAGCTCTGGAGATGTAAAATATTTCTCATTGTACGATATATTTATATATAATAGACTGATACATTATTTGACTAATGCATCAATGGTTTTTATTGTGGTAATGGTTTGTAGATTTGACCCTAGGTGAAATTTTTATAAACTCATTCACTAACTACTATGTTTTACCAAAAAAGATGAGTTCCTCTTCAATTTTTAGTTATTTGACCTATTTCACCATTTTAAAAAAATAGTATATTATAAACTAAACTCAAAATGCTATTATTTAGGTTCTTAGAGCATCTTCAAATTTTGAGTGTAGACATCCCAAATAATCCATGCAAGTTCAAGTTTTTTATTTTTTGAGAAAATAATGTCCATTTAAGACCCCATTTTAGCCCACTAATTACCTGCACTTACCTGCCATTCAATAATTTCCTATATATTTGGTGGTGTAGGTACCTTTATTAGTTTTGATTATAAGTAAAAATGTTATGCCACAGACCCATCCACTCCCTTTATAAGAATATTTTGCATTTGATGAGAGATAACCTATTATAAGGACTTTGCAAGAAGCTTGAGTAACTCAAAATTTCCTTCCATTTGAATGCAAACCTATTAAAAAATTTTAGAAATGAAACTATATTATTCCCAAGGTAGTGATCCATTAAACTCCTAACGTAATGCCTATATCACCAATGGGAATGGTGAACATAGATCAATCTAGTAATTAGTCTCCATGGTGATTTTAATATGATAACATTTTACTATAAAACTAATTATACCGTTTACAATAATAACCTAAAATTATGGAGGTGGATAAACAAAATAGTTCAATTGAGCACCCTATTGGCATGCATTTTAGCACATGCAAAAGTTTAGGCAAGTGTTTAAAATTGCCTCTCTTAAAAAGAGATTTGTGAGATCTCCCCAAGGTTTCTTTCTATTTGGTCTAGGTGCACTGATCTTCACTCAGTGGCTCATTATGACCATTTCACTATAAGGGGATTTTATTGGTTTGGGAATATTTAAAACTTGATTTTGCATTTTTATAGTCTTTATGTCATTTAGAAGTAAATGCTAGTTTTTTTTTCACATTCATATATATTTTTAGGGTATTTCATGAAACCAAGACATACTAATGTTTTCAAATGTTGCCCATGTGTTAAAAATTAGCATTTCAGGGGTTTGTGCAAATGAGTGTGTGATTGATTTATAATTTTTATTACATGCATTTGACATCTTATAAGTGGTAATAAATGGAATTCATTCCATTAAATAATGATTTAACAATACATTTACATAATGGAAATACTTTTACAATCAAGATAAACATTAACAACATATTACATGCAAACCCTATCTAACAAATTGATAAAAAGGAGAAAAATAGGGGAAATAAAAGAAATGCCTGGTATCAAACAACAAAATCCATTCATTTTAATTTAAAACTCCCACATAACTCAGCTCTCACTTGGCCAACATGTGCACAACCATCAACAAGGCCAATGCAAGAGTTTGAGGAATGAAAGAGTGAAGAAAATAACTCACAACCATTTTTGACAGATGTAGGTTGAAACCAAATAACTCCACCACTTATATTAATTGATAAAATCACTAAATAACATGAATAAATGTATTTATTACAATTGATTTGGAAAAACATTTATACATAATAATAAGGAATAGAGATAGAGAGAGAGAGAGAGAGAGAGAGAGAGAGAGAGAGAGAGAGAGAGAGAGAGAGAGAGAGAGAGAGAGAGAGAGAGAGAGAGAGAGAGAGAGAGAGTAAAAATGCAAAGTGGCTAGCTCCAAATTCCTTATGAGGAGAAGAAAATCCAACCCTTTGGCCATTAAAATCACTTAATATATAGAGATGCAACTTTCCAAGGGAGTATTTTCCCTCCAAAATTCTCCAACAACCCTCATTAATGCTCCAACTACCTTCAACTCCTTCCTTTCCCTCCAAATTCACCACTTTCACTATTCACACTTAAAAATAGACCAAAAAACAAGTTAAAATAAATAATTAAAATAATGAATAGTAAACTAACACATAAAAATGTGAACAAGTTCTTAACTAGGTATAATCATAAAAATTTAAGCTACCATTGTGTTTGAGATAAAGTTAGTTATCAAAAAAATCAAATGGTTTGAAAAACTAATATGCAAGGAAAAAGCTATCATGAAAAAATGGATCATGGCTCTAAAACCTGCCCTGATAGACCTAATCAAGCTTCTAGGGGCATCTACTCATGTTTTAAAAGTTACTTTTTCAATTTTAGCCTCCTATTTCTAATCGGGCTTTAAAATCTTGAATGGAACTGAGGGGCACACTCTATACCTTACATGACCTAATTAACATCTAAATATTTGATTACAACTAGCAAGGAATTAAATTTTAGGTTTGTGGGGGTCTAAGACCTAATTAGGGTTTAGACCCCCAATTTACATTATGGGTTTTAGCATTGGAGGCTTCACATTGTAATTAGGGTTTGAAATCTCACATAACATTTTTAATGCATACTTGGTGAGCCTAAGACCTATGTAGAGAAAAATATCTGACTAACACCACAAATTCTACCTATCTCCTTCCCCAACCTAATCAAGAAAAAAATCCCAAACACAAACACAATGATGCCTCATCCTAAACCTAGACCTAATCAGGATATAAGTCTCAATTAAGACTACAGCCTCCCCTCGACTACCCACCTAGACCTAATCAGGTTTACAACTCTGATCAATAAAAGACTCAAGTTGACCACAAAACCAAGACCTAACAAGGCTTTCAAATCCCAAGTAAAACTATAGACCCCCTAATCCTAGACCATTAGGCCAAATTAGAGAAAATTCTCTGATTAGCACTATGAGACACTTGGTGAGGATGAGAAAGACCTAATTGGGGAAAATGTTCTGGTTGGCAAAGGAAAATTACTAAGACCTAAGCCAAGACCTAATCATAGGTAGAAGCCTGAACATAAATATCCAAATCAAAGTGGGACTTGATAGACCTAAGGATAGGTTGCAACACTAATCAGGTCTATTAACTGATTTTTTTTCAAAAACACCTCTAGATAAACCCATTAAGGAAATGAATCAAGTTTTCTAAGACTTAGATTTTCAATGAAGTAGAATTTAATCAAGATGGGGATGGAGACCAAGTGTAAAATATGAAAATGACTCACACAATCTTGGTCAATGGGTAAAATCATTATTGGAGGCTGAGAGGACACAAAAATCAAATTGACCCCCTAAAGTGATTGCAAAGAGATGAGAAATCTAAAGAGCAACCTTTCTACCTGAAAATAATTTGAGTCTTTTGGAATGATAGAAAAGTGTCTATGAACCTAAAATATCAAGTGGAGACTACACAAGAACATGAATGGATTTGAGAGAGGAGAATATGGGAGCAACGAAAGGACCAAATTAGACATTCTCATTGACTTAGTGTGTTCAAATGATTTAATTACTACTTCTTGGAACTTGCAAGGACTAACTACTATAGATCCAATCATCAAGCTAGTGAATACTACCTTGAGAATGTTTGCCTAGGAACTTATTTGCTACCAAGTAGGTATCCATAGCCCCAAAAGAGTTGTCTATGATCATACTCAAGGCCTTGTTCTATTATTATCTAGTTATTCATATCCCCAATAGAGGTTTCCTAAAGCATCTTAATTATATATTGGGGACCATCATATAAAGCTAAAGGTAGAATTATATATTTTTCACCCTAGATATTCACCATATTAAATTCATCTAGGCAAATCCAAAAACCATTAAGATGTGATTTTATGTTTGGTTTTGAGAGAATGTATTCATTGACCAAATAGCTTACCCAAACATAATCCAAACTGAACAAATTTAGAATGCACATGATATCCTAAGCTTTTGAAATTGATTAAGGATTAAAATTTAACGCTGCAAATTACTCAGATTGCTTATGCACTAGAAGTCATTCACATCACTTACCTATAGGCCTTATGTTCTTCATTCTATTGATCAGTAGGGGAATCCTCAAGGTAAAATAGATGGGTTAGACTAAAAAGAGACAATTAAAGAGGTCAACCCAATAATTAAAAGTGATAAAACAAATAAAATCAAACATAAACAAAAGCAATAAAGGTAAAGAGAAGGTATTTACATGCTTTTGACAAGCATATGTATGCCTAGAAGAAATAATTTTGAGGAAATGTATATGGACAAGAAATAAGACATCCTTATTAGTTAGACACCTAATATGGAATGTATTCATGTTTAGGAGTTTGAATAAGATTGATAGAGATCCTACCAAGGGAAGACATGTACCTACTTTTATGTTGACCTCTACATTCATGAACACTATCCTAAAGAGTCCTATTTATGATGTTTTCATGAAACTTAACCAATTGTTTAGGATTGAACTCAATAATGTAATTACATCTAAATTTCAAAAATTTCTTGGGATAGGGTTTGAGAAATACCTCTATACAAATATTGACTTGCGGTGAGGGGTAGGGGTGGGTATCAACACATATTAGAGTACCTGCATACCCAACCTGATAGAGATAGGTTTTTCATGGAAGCTAAATGATGAATCCATTGTGTATTGATCCTTGATTGATATGAATGTTTTTTTAGCATCCTCTTTGTCATCTTTGTCATCTATAAGGCCTAGGAGTGATTATTCCCATATTAGTTATCTTCTAAATTTGTCATATGTGGTAGAAGTATGCAGGGAGCTGCATTCGATTAATTCATTTTCAGATTTAACTTCCATTGGTGTCACCTTTTCATTTCAAGGGTATCCATGTTTATAATCATGTATTTTTATCTTGGTTGCCTTCAATATTGTGAGGAGCATAGGAATACTACAATCATATTCTTCAGGCTATTCCAAAGGATCTAGATGTTCTAGTGTAAGGATAACAACCTAATTTTTTGTTTCTTTTCACTTATTATCAATAATTTACGAGTGTTTCTCTTTAATGGAAATGACTCTCATAATTTCACCATTCAAGTTTAGTCCAATTGAATCAAAGGTAAGGATGTCTAAAGGTGAGGTATCCTCCATTTTGAACTCATTCAATTTAGCTTCTTCAGATGAACAACCTACCTCAACATTATTTTCATTTATTTCCAATGATGGGATGGGTGCCAAACTACTATAAACAAGTTATTAATTATCATGAATCAAATTTCCAAGTGTGGGAAAAACAACATATGAGAGGGATGTTTCAGATGCATAACATGCATCTTCTTTATCCAGTTGCTCCAACTCTTCTAATTCTAATTGTGTCTAATTGTAATATATTTATGATTCTTTTTATTGTGTGAGTAGCTCACTAATATTGTAATTTTTAGCCAATAAGTTACCCAATACAACTATTTCTACTTCATCATCAGACTCATCCTCATCACTACTCTCTTGGACTAGTTTGTGCTTATAAAATGGTACATTGTTAGTCAATAAGACTATTTCAACACTTGTCTTGTTTCCATATCTATAGATACACAATTATGAACTTTACAATGTGGTCTAATAGGTGAGTTTAGGCATTTTTTGTTTAGAATCTCATATAATAAATAGCATTGAATTAGCAAATTCATTGAAACATGCTTGATCACTCAATTAAGGGAAAACACCATGTTGTCCACATGATGAATTATCATAAATGCATATATGAAAATAAATAATAAGGTTTTCATTTGCCATGGGGAAGATTGTTTAGTTATAAGCTTGAGGTAATGCTTCATTATAAGGTGGAGATTGGCCAATGGGCTGGATTATAGGTTATTAAATTTGAAGATTTTGGGTGTAGACAATCAACTATCTAAGTGAATAAAACAGGTCCATGCAATATCCCCACAAATTGATTGTCATTCAATTATGAAAGACTCTTCGTAGGTCAACATTAAATATGTGAGAATAGATGAAATCCTCCAAATGATGGATCCAACATTTTGAGATAAACTCCAATAACCACTAATTTCATTTACAAGAACGAGTCTTTCAACTCTTGTATAGTTTCTGAATGTGCTAATAAATTCATTGGGCTCCCTACGAGCTATAACAAACTGATAGTACATGGAAGCAAAGTCAATGAGCACACTAAAGTGGTTAATAAAAAAATTCAAAGATATCCCATGAGGTAATGCACCCATCTGGCAAGCCAATGTACCAACTATATGTTTCCCTATCTAAAGAACAAGGAAATAGGTGACAAGAAACATCTTAATGCTTAATTTGAGTCTTGATTATGGCATCTTTGAATGCCTAAATGTGTTTTTCTACAAATCCCACCATGTGTGTATTTTCAACAAAAATCATCAAGATCTTTGGGCAGGTCATGAACATGCCTTGGAATGTTCACAAGGTGGCTACCTCCACCTAGCTAGGCCAAAGCCATAGGTGGGTCTAGAATTTAGTTTCTTAGTTATGAACCTGGAAAATCACTTGGGCAAAGCTTCTAAAGCATTCAAGTTTAATTTTTTCATTGAAATTTCAATTTTATGCCCTATTCTAGCACCAATTATGTTAACATGTGTTTCAAGTGAGCAACATGGTGGGGAAACTATAAAGGAGGGGCAACAAGTTTAATATCAATAATTAGTTTGGAATACTTCAAACATGTCCTCCTTCTAGAATCAATTATGTTAACATTTGTTTTAGTACGTGTCAATGAATTTGGAGAAGTGTAAAGGAGGCAAAAATTTAAATCAAAGATAAATCTAAAATATTCCTACTCTGACCCTCCTTCTAGCACTGATTATGTTAACATGTGTTTCAATCATGCAACGGGTGGGGAAAGTGTAAAGGAGGGGTGATAAGTTTAAAATCAATACTTAGTCTGAAATATTCCATTCATACCCTCCTTTTAGTTCCAATTATGTTGATGTGAATTTAAGCACATGCCAATGTCTAGGTAGGTCTTTCAACTTACCTCTATTGAAAGGATATTTGTGAGATCTCAACAAGGTTTCTTTCTACCTAGTCTAGGCACATTGATCTTCACTCAGTCATTGTGATAATTCCATTACAAGGGGCCCTTGCTAGTTTGGGAATATTTCAAACTTAATTTCATATTATTTTGGTCTTTGTGTCATTTAGAGGGAAATGTTAGTTTTATTGTCGCATTCATATAGGTTTTCAAAGTATTTCAAGAAATGAATACAAACTAACATTTTTAGATGTTGCCCATGTGTTAAAAATTAGCATTTCAGGGGTTTGTGCAAATGAGTGTGGTTGATTTAGAATTTTTATTACATGCATTTGACATATTATAAATGGTAATAAATTACATTCATTCCATGAGATAGTTATTCATAAATGCATTTGCATAATGGAAATACTTTTACAATCAAGATAAACATTAACAACATATTACATTCAAACCCTAGCTAACAAACTAATAAAAAGGAGAAAAAGAGAGGGGAAAGAAAAGAAAAGCCCATTATCACGTAGTAGAATCCATTCATCTTGATTGTAAATACCCACAAAACTGAATCCTCACCTATCTAGCACATGCACAAACATCAACAGGGATGGTACAAGAGTTTGAGGAATGAAAGAGTGAAGAAAATAACCCACAACCACCATTGGCATGCATAGGTTGAAAGCAAATTACTCCACCACTTCTATTAATTGATAAAATCATTAAATAACATGAATATGTATTACAATTACTTTGGAAAAAATTACCAGCATAATATTATGGAATAAAGAGAGGGAGAGAGAAAAACTAAAATGCAAAGCAGTTGGCTCCAAATTCCCTATGGGGAGAAGAAAAGCCAACCCTTTGGCCATCAAAATGAGCCAATATATAGAGATGAAACTTTCCAAGGTAGGATTTTCCATGTAAAATGATCCAACAACCCTCATTAATGTTCCAGCTACCTTCATCTCCTTCCTTTCCCTCCAAAGTTTCCACTTTCACTATTCACAACATGAAAATAGACCAAAAAATAAGTTAAAACAAGCAATTAAAAAAATGATTAGTAAACTAGCACATAAAAACATGAACATGTTTTTAACTATTTACAATCATAAAAATTAAAGGTACAGTTGTGTTTGAGATGAAGTTAGCTATCTATAAAATCAAATAGTTTGAAAAATGGTATGTGAGGCAAAAGTTATCACACAAAAATGGAACATGGCTCTAAAACTTGCCTCGATAAACTTAATCAGGCTTCTGGGGGCATTTGGCCATGTTTTAAAAATTACTTTGTAAATTTTATCCTCCTAGTTGTAATCAGGGTTTGAAATCTTGAATAGAACTGAGGGGCATGCTCTATACTGTAAATGACCTAATCAACATCTAAATGTCTAATTAGAACTAGTGGGGAATAAAATTTCAAGTTTGTGGTAGTCTAAGACCTAATTAGGGTATGGACCCCCAATTTACATTTCAGGCTTTGACATTGGAGGCTTCATGTTCTAATCAAGGTTTAGAACCATGCATTTCACTATTAGTGCATACTCGATGAAATTAATACCTATGCAAATAAAAATCTCTGACTAACACCATAGATGCCACTTAGACCCTTCCTCAACCTAATCAGGAAAAATACTTGAACACAACTATGTCGATGCCTTACCCTAAACCTAGACTTAATCGAGACTTAAGTCCTAATTAACACTATAGCCTCCCCTCGACTACTCACATAAACCTAATTATACTTGTGACTATGACAAACAAAGGACTCAACTTGAATCCCAAGACAAGACCTAGTCAAGCTTTCAAAACCCAACTACAACTATAGACACCCCATCCTAGACCACTAGACAAATCAGAGAAAATTATATTGGGTCATTTTATGATCCAAAGTTTTAGTTTATTTATTTATTTAGTTTATTTATTAGGTTACTTTGTATAAGTTAGTTAAAACCCATTATTTGGTTATAAAAAACAACTATCATAAACCTATAAAAGTTTTCAATAAACCATGCAAATAATATGCCTTGATATTGAAAACAATTTATCTTATTCCTTCACCATTAAAGATCCTTTAGTGGTATCAGATCCATGACAATAAATCAAAAGATGAAATAGTTTAGTTACAGTCATGGAAAATTAAAAGATGTGGAGGATTGAAGAATAACTGTGCACTTTAAAGTATAGAAACATCAAGCTTCCTTTTTACTCCCAGAGGTCTATGGAGCTTGAGATGAGGTCTATGGCATGCTTCTTTATGGTAGAGTGCAATGGACAAAGATTATAAGTGAATATAAATGACAACACCACATGCTATAATTTTTTATGTTTGTTGGATTATACATATTGGAATTTGCTCTAATATAAACCTAAATTTTGGTTTTATTGATATGTACGACACATAGACCTATATGATTTTTTAAGATTCTTTAGACAGTGCCACATCTAAACTTATACAACAACCATGTATGGTGCTTCACAACCTACAAAATTGTAGTAGTCATATAAGCAAATCGCTTACAAAGCTTTGAAAATATTTCTATTTACTTTCTCCTATGGGCTCCACTAGACTAAAACAAAGCACATATTTGTGTTTACATGCAGAGTGAAATTGTTTGGAAATAAATTATTGTGCATGTAATTTCTCTAATTTTTAATTTACATCCAAAAAATAAATATTATCTAGAATATTTTGCCTTTATTTACACAAATTCATTAAAGGCAAGTTGGTTAGTTATATTTTTTTAGATACTTGTGAAAAAGGGATCTGGGGTTCCAAACCTTTCCAAGTCAATTTTCTTTTTTGACATATTTTGTATGAAAATAATGAAAGAAAAAGTAGATATAAGGGTTTAAAAGGAGATATAAGGTGTTATTATTACATTCCTTTTCTGACAAGTCCCAAAATCTTTGTAATTAGAAGCTATTTTCTAGGTAAGACCCTAATATAATCCCCTTTCTCAACTTATTTATTATTTTTTATCACCATGGCTAAAATTATAAGTTTGATCTATGAAAATGGATCATTTACACCTAAAAAATCCAAGGAATGGAGCTTACACATGGAAAACACGGTTATTTTTAATGACTTATGGTAAATAATAGAAAAAGAAGCCACACCACCCACTGAAGCAACCAATTTGGTTGAATACCAAAAATATGATAAACATTCACTTTCACTACTAAAATCATCTTGCACTACACAGATGATTATTCATATTGAAGCTATTAAAATTGGTGTATAGAAATCATATAAAGTATTAAAAGATCTATATGACAATCGACATGATTATAAAAAATTGATCTATTAATGCAGTAGCTTAATAATAGGCTTAGCATTATAAAAGATGTATTTGAATTTCTCTCATGTATGAAGACTTTGAAATAAGATTATTTTACTATAGGTGGAAAGATTGATGATGACATGCTCATATCCATAACTTTGAATGGTCTCAATTCTACATATACCAACTTTATTTAAATGTTGTAGCTTAGTAATAATCTCAATGGTGTAAATTTTGACTCTATTTGTGAGTTGTTAACTCAGCATGAGCGATAATTTACAAAGAAAATTCAATATATTGAAGAGGCTTACTCTATAATGGCTAGGTCACATAAAAAATATCATTGACATGTATAGAGGTAGTTTCATAAGTATTCTCTAAAACACTCTTTGAGACACTCTCCACATCATTCTATATAATCTCCATAACATTTTCACCAACACTCTTTAGGATCTTTGAAATGAAGACATCATCATAAACACTATTTTCACTCTAATGGTTCTTCTAGTGATTCTACTTCTTATATATCTTGTTAGCATAAGAAAGAGCCCAGATGTTTTAAATGTGGTGGTATTGGACATCTTGTAGATGCATTGTCTTCTTAATTACCCAACTCTCCACACAAAAAGAAAGATGAAGGAAATTATGTGGATCATTATGGTGGTAGATATTCTGGTTACTGCAACTATTCAAGTTACTCTGACATTTCTTTTAATTAGGAGGCATATTATATGGTTGAGGTATATGATCCTAATGGACCTGACATCTCATTGTGAGTGATCAGTTATTCACCTATCTTATGTGATCTACTAGGTTCAATATTGGGATCTATTGTAGTAGAATTTTTTGGTTTATGGTATTGCTTTATTACCTTTTTAGATGTCTATCTTTATTATTCATGACATGGAGCAGATAAGATTGTTTTATTTTGTTTCTCTCATTGCACAACTTCTTACCTCATTCTTAATAGGGGAGAAGATATAACATTATTTGGTATTTGATCAATCATTGGTGATAGTATGATTTGATAGGGGTTGTTAGCACTAGCAGTGTTAAGCAAAGGTCATCAATGATTTTTAAGCATCGGTGATATGTGCCATACACAGTATAGGTTTGTCACTTTGATGAGCCTATGGGTGGAGCCTTATGTGGATTGATGTAGTTGGATAGGATTTGATTATGTTATAGTATAGTATGGTACAAATGATCGCATGGGATGATTAGAATTTGATCATTTTCATCTTCCTTTTATGACACAACTCATAGGGCATGCTTCTTTATGGAGTGGCATCAGTTTTGATTAGAACTAAGAGGTACAATGCACTAGTTCATTTATTTTAGAGTTTTTTTAATTAATTTAGAGTCATTGATCTGGGTATTTCATCGTATATACCTTTTTGAATTAAGGGGGAGTTTGTTGGGTCATTTTATGATCCAAAGTTTTAGTTTATTAATTAGGTTAGTTTGTTCAAGTTAGTTGAACCTTGTTAATTGGTTGTAAAAATCAACTATCATAAACCTATAAAAGTTTTCAATAAACCATTAAAATAATATGCTTTGATATTGAATACATTTTGTCTTGTTCTTTCACTGCTCAATATACTTCTAATTCTTTGATTATCACTACAGGATGTTAGCGAGGATGAGCAATACCTAATCAAGGAAAATGTTATGGGTGGCAAAGGAAAACAACTAGGACCTAAGCTAAGACCTAATCATGGTTAGAAGCTCGAATAGAACTGGCCAATCCAAAATGGGACTTGATAGATCTAATTGGGGTTTCAAATCTTGATTAGGTCTATCAACTAAGATTTTTCAAAAACACCTATAGGCAAACCTATTTAGGCATCGAAGCAAGTTTTTCTTAGAATTAGAAAGATTTTCAATGAAGCATAATTCAGTTAGGATAGGGGATAGATACCAAATGTAACATATGAAAATGACTTGCATGATCTTGGTCAATGGGATTGAATGGTTGTCGAAGGCCAAGAGGACATGGAAATTAAAGTGACACCCTAAATTGATTACATGGAGCATAGGGATCCAAAGTAACCTTTCTAAGGAACCCACAAGTGAGATATGTGTAACAAGACTCCACTTTAGAGCGAAGTGATATATATGAAACTTTATCATTCAAACTTTGTGGTCATAATGGGGTAAGTTTTGGGATTCAAAATAATATTAAAATCAAGATGACCACCTAGATCATCCTAAGAGAGCTAGGGAAACCATGTTTAAAATGCAAATTGGGAGGTCAAAACTCTATTTTCACACTAAGTGAAAAATTCAAAGTTAACTCACATTGACATAGTCTTTCTAATGGTGATGGTTGTGGGTCCTAGTTCAACATTAAAATCAAGACATGCCACCAAGGTAACTTGAGAGTGTTGAGACCAATGAGAGGTGACCACAAGTTGGAGTAAAACAAAAAGCGAAAAGAGGTTCCCTGATTCTTGGAAGAATTAGGGCATGTTGAACAAGCAAAAATATAACCAACTTATTGTTAATGAAGTTGTGGGTACTTCTTAAGTCAATTAATATTTTCATTTTCTATTTTTTAGTAAACCCACTACCTTGAGGGTTTATGGGGTGAAAATATATGAAAGTGCATGACAATAAATTGTTAGATGGGTATCTATTAGCTCCTCATTTGGCTCATCAATAACTTGTAATTATACTTATTCATCCTCTTCTTATTTATTAACAAATTTAATGTATAATAACTTATTTTCAACACATTTTTATCTATGACTATATTTGTTATTATAGTTTAAACATAATCCTTTTTCCATTTTCCCTTTAATTTTTTTAGTATTTAATCTCATAGGTCGAGGGAATGACTATGTTCGAGTGATCCAATCTCTTATTATTATGAAGGCCCACCTTATGTTGTCCAATGCTCTTTCCTCCTGCCTAGGATCCATGATGAGAATCAAATAGATTAAATGGATTAAACATGTGTACCTCTTATTGGATGTGATTCTTGAGTCCCCAAAGAAATAGACCATTCAAGTTCAAATGTAGGGATATATGTTGGAATTGATAAATATAATCCCTCACCAATATTTTTTTCATATTTTTTCCAATTGGATAAAATAATTATCTATCACGCTATTATTATAGTGCATCTAAAATTCCTTGATTAAAAAATAAGCATGTGACACTAAGACTCTTATTCATATTTTGAGCACACAACCGTCAATACCAAATGAATTGATTAGGTTCCAATTATAAGGATGACATTATGAAATTTTTTCCATGTGGGATTTGATGTACATAAAAAAATCTCCACTCCATCGATCTAGGTGATTAGAAAATTTTCATCAAAATTATGCATGTCTACTTTGGGTAGCATGTTTTGAGGCCTCGAATTGGAACCAACTGAGGGTTAGGCCTTTTTTATTTTCAGAATGGGATAACTAGAATATCCACCTTTGTTAGGTTATGCATTGGTGAACTATGGTTGGTTTTGTGGTTTTTTTGCTAGGTAAACAATTCATTGAATCGCTATCTATATCACCTAATCACTAATTTATTTTGTTTTGATCTCTTTTATTGACCATTTAAGATTTTATGTCTTGCACATAGTAATCAATCTATTTCACTCTATAATATATTGTATAAATACATATAATAGGATATCCATCAATTCCCATTTCAAACTCCATCTCTTCTTTTCTATGCATTTTTATAATAGTATCAGAACCCTTGCATCAACCCTTATTATGTGGTCTTGCCAGGAAAATAGTGTTTAGGGTTTCATAGGGTTAAAAAATGGGTTCTAGGAATTACACCTTTGTGATCATCTTTCCAAGATGAATCTAATGACTAATATACTACATAAGGGTACTAAAACCCAAAAATTATAGTTGATAAAAATATATGTTGTTGTGATCACCTCATTGATATGATTCCAATAATTGATATCTTGTAACAAGATGTGAAAAATTGTTGGAAAATGTTTTACGCTAAAGCAAAATAAAGGTTTTTTTACAACTTTTTTTCCTAAAAAAACTAAAGCAATATTGCACAGATGAACATTTTAAATTCCTTATAAACAAAAAGTTATGTTTTTAAAATCCTTGAACAACATTGATAAAAACCCAAAAAACATGGTGAAATCATCATGCCTAAATCAAATCCCTGATACCACTTGTAATGAAAATAATTATACAAGTAAATCAAAATCAAGGAAATAGATCTTAATACAAATATCAAGAGTAGAATAACAACAATAACTCATATTAATAAGGGTATACAACAATAATTCCACATAATATAATTGCAAGTAAAACATAATAATTGTAATTAAATTACTTCACCAATAAAGTAGAATAACAAAAATATATCACAATATGACTAAAATAAATTAAAATATATGAACAAATGATAAGCTACTTTGAGGGGACAACCTCCACAACCTAAAAACAAAAAACATAAATCATAATACAATGATCAAGTAATAATTAGTGCCTCATATTTATAGTCTAATTAGGCCATGATTACTACATATAACTATCCAAATGAGATCATAGAGATATTTAATATGATAAGGAAGGGGTTATGTAAGCCATAAGTCAGCTACACATATCTTAACATATGTTATAAGCTAAAAGAATAACATGCCCCTCCCATTTAAAATAATGATGCCCTAAACATTGAACAACATTAGATGTTACTACTAAAAATATTCATCCTCCCACATTACCTCTTCATGGTTCAGATTCTTCCACTTGCTCAAATACTTCTTAATTTCTCTTGTTCTTAGCCTTTTAGTGTATCTAAAGGTTTGCCTTGAGTTCTAGAATGACTTGGCCTTATTCATCTAGTTATGGTAACTCAGTTTGGGTATAAACTCTCTCTAATTACCATTTTTAGGCAAGATACATGAAATACAAGATGTATGTGAGTGGAAAAGGGTAGCTCCAACTTGTATGCAACACTGCTAATTTTTTGTAAGATCTTAGAAGAACCATAATACTTTAAAGAGATTTTTTAATCTTCTTTATGTTGCCATATACTTAAGTGGATACAATAACACAAATACCCAATCACCAATGTCAAAATATCACTAACTCTAGTTCTAATCTACTTGATGCTTCATTCTATTAAATGTGTCATTGCCAAATTCTCTCTTAGCATAACTAGTATCTCATATTGGGGTTGAATGTATTCTTCAACAGCTTGAACCTTGGGAAACACCCTTAAGGATTAGGTGATGTATTGGGGATGATAACCATAAATCACCTCAAATGGAGACATTTTTTAAAAGGTGTGAAAGGTAATGTTAAACCACCATTTTGCTAGTGGAAACTAATGAACCTGCCATTCTTTTTTATCAAATGCAAAATAATAGAGAGACCTTTCTAGGCATTTTTGATCACCTCTATTTTCCCATCAGATTGAATATGATATAATGATATATGAGCCAACTAATTACCCAAACATGAGAATAAATAAGTCCAAAAATTATTGGTAAATATGGGATCACAATCACTTACAATGATCTTGGGAGTTCCATGCAGCTTTTGAATTGTATTTAGAAAAGTAGCAACTATTGTACTAACTATAAATGGTTGTGAAAAAGAGTAAAAATGAGCATATTTTTTGAGCCTATCCATTGTAGATCAGGAATCCAATAAAGATGAGTTAATTTCTAGTGAATTAAAATCCAAAACAACTTAAAAACATAACTTTTCAAGCCTAGTCCATAGGTTGAGGTATGGACTACAAACAAGAAATTTAAATTGGAAGATAAAAAACCATGCTTTTTATCTCACTTGAAGATTTGTTTGAAGACTAGTCTAAAGAGGTTGATCTTAGATTGTATATCTAGGAGTATTGGTTAATGCTTGAATACTCATGTGAGTATCATCTCTCCTTTTCTACACATGATTTGGCTTTGGCTTGGCATGAGAGTGTTGAAGTAATGTGAAGCTCTAATACAATTTTTACACAATAAGTTTACTTCAACCAAGGTTATGAAATGAGAGGTGTGAGGCTTGCATGTATAGATTTCTTGAATAAATATGGACCATTAATTTCATCTCAAGATGGAGAGTTGAGGATCAATCCTCAAATCCATGATTACACACATGGAGTGTGTAAGATATACCATTTAAGGACTTTTTGGAGTATCTAAGGCACATTGGAAGAAAAGTGCAGTCATTGGTCCTCTTGAGTGTGTAAGAGGAGTTTAAGATAAAGAGTGTGTAAGAGAGGTCTAAGAACTTATCTTGAGTGTGTAAGTGAAGTGTAATACATGTCATACCATTTGATTTCTTGCACACTTTACCTTATGATGTCATCCATTTAGTGAGGCATTATTCCAATTTTGATTTTAGGAAAATAATATAATTTAAATCCATGGATTTTCCTATTAGAGGAATGATTAGGATTGATTAAGTGAGATTGATCAACAATTAGAAGAAATGTGGATTTTAAAATGTTTTTATTTGTCAATTAAGTATTCATTTAATTTCTTTGTGAAGAGACTTTTAAAGGGTTGATTTAATTCAGGACACATTTGATAAGGTAAATGGAGTAGTACAATCCATTGCCTCAATTACAGAAGTATCATTGTGATTTTGAGTTAAAATTGCAATTGTATAGGTAAATTACGTCTAGTAGGAGATTTTTAGTTAAACCTACATGTGATTTTAGAAAGTCATTTTGAACATAGTTTCAACATGGAAGTGGTAAAATAAAGTGTCTAAATTTTTCCCCTATTTGAGAAGGTGCTATGAGATAATAGGCATAATAATGTCTTTTCAAAGAATGAAAAAGTCATTTAAGAAAAAAATTGATAACACCTGAATAATATTGTCTTCACTCTTCTCTTTTTGAGATTTTATGAATTAATAAACTCATATTAAAGCCCCAAAGGGTGCTTGATTAGCCTTGGATGCCCCTTTAAAGGGATAGTTGGGGAAGAAGTTGAAACATAGAGACCCTAAAAAAGAGAGGAAGAGAAATCCAAAGAAAAATTAGATGATGGATGTGGCCCCAAAATGGGTGATCTTGGTTGACCATAATAATATGCCCTAATAGGGTAGATTTGATCATTGATGCGATGAGTTTACGCATTAGGGATAATTTAATAATTGATTGATCTAAATGTTTTGCCATAGTAGGGAAGATTTTCATTCTAAGAAAAGATGATTAGGTAATTGATTGGTTGGTTGGAAGATAGTAGGCAAGGAGAGCTCTTGTTGTAGAATTGTTGATTAGACTTCTACATCTTGATTTTTTATATAACAACAAAACAATATGCACCATGATATAAAACACCATGATGACTCAATCATAATGTGCATAAGAACCAACCCCCGATCCAACAGACAATTGAAAATAATGTAACAATGATAAAAATCATGATGACAATATTGTTAGATGTCAATGAATGGACTTAAGTACAACTGTACAATAAGAAGCACCATGAATATGACCCTACCAACACAGTGGTTGAGTTGAGGTGATAACAAAAAAATGGAAAGAAACAAACAAGAAAAGAAGAGAGAAAACACAAATTGAAATAAAAATAACAAAAAGCATCTAATTTTTCAAATAAATGCACCAAGAATAATCAAACATAATCATGATATACAAACACAACAAAAAATAATCATTTATGCATGTGTGAATGTAAGGCATTACTCTTGGGCATTTGGCCCCTAAGCTCTAGAGGACAATTGACATGACAAGATGTTAACCTAGACAGAAGGGGGGAATAGAAGAAAAAATAAGGGGTAGTCAAGTTATCTCTAAATGTCGCATACAAGTGGATGTTGCCTACATATTCCTATGGACTTTAGGCCAAGTTTAGTTTTCCTAGGCATATGAGATAGAATAAATTTTTTGATAAGTAAGATATTTGATTATATAAAAAAATAGGAAAAAACAAACTAAAAAATGATGAGAGTTTTTTTAGGTAAATAAAAAAAATTGAATGGTAATGAGATTGAGATTCACTGAGCTAACCCAAGATTCCCCATGTATCTAAGTATTGCCTACATAGTCTGTGTGAACCTCATGCGAATGTAGTTATCTTAGAAATGGGAGTGAATATGATCAGGAATGGCAATGGTAAATGGAAATGATAATGTCTATATAAGGGGTTCCCACCTATTAAATGTGGTAAGCCACACCATCTAGAATAGGGCCAAAGGCCACTAGAAAACAGGATGACAAAGCAAGCAAAATTTTTGTGGCTTAATATCTCTCATGGAGAGTATAAGGCCTTTTTAGATTTTTTTTAATTTTTAGGTTATTTTTGTGATTTTCAAAATTTTAGGGATTTTTGACATCTCAACTCAATAGAGTATTATGAGATGCAAAAAGGTTTAACTCACAAAATGATGAGATCATGAATTAAATTGCTCACAAAATGGTGAGAGTGTGGCTTAGGTTGTTCACAAAATAGTGAGAGTGTGGCTTAGGTGACTCAAAAAATGGTAGGAGTGTGGCTTATGTTTCTCATAAAATGATGGTAGTATGGCTTAGGTTGTTCACAAAATGGCAAGAGCATGGCTTAGGTTACTCATACAACAATGATAATGTGGCTTATATTGTTTATAAAATGGTGAGAGCATGGATTAGGTTGCTTAAAAAATGGTGAGAAATTAGAATAGGGGTGACTGAGTTGACCTCAAAAACTGATCATTGCCTACATAGTCCAAATAAACCTTAGGTCAGTGTAGTTCAAATCTAAAAAAATTACTATGAATCAATAATAGGTTTGAAAATAGGAACGGAAAATGAATTAAAAAATGTTAAAAGATTTAATAATAATAAAAAAGATGCATTTCAAAGACCATCATATAGGGAAATCATGTCTAAGATACTTTGAGATACTACCTACCTTAGATGTGTTGATGGTGAACAAATATGAATAATCTACTAGAAACTTTCTCTGAATTCTAGCATCTAGAATCATTTACTTGTACTGATAAACCAAAATTAAGATCAAGAATGGCAATTAAATGAGGGAAAAAGATCAAGATGGACTGAATCATTTGGAAAGTGGGATGAAGGAAGGTGGATCTAGGTCATGCCCCAAGCGAGGGTCCTCATAGACAATTTTCAAATAAGTCAAGTGTAAAAATGCTTGAGATGCATAGTATTCACGGGCTCTTCCAGCTCCTCTCCATCTAGTGTAACTAATATGTATGCTCCATATCCAATTTTTTTTGTGATGATGAATGGGCCCAACTAATTAGGCTCAAATTTTCCTTTCTTTCCATGGGTGACATTGTTATTATTTTTATTTTATTTCAAGTTATTTTTATTTTATTTCAAGACTAGGTCACCTAGTGCAAAGTCTCTATGTTTGATGTGTTTATTGTATCTATGGTGCAACCTGTTCTAATAGGCCTGGAGACTATTCAAAGTAGCAACCCATTTTTCATCAATTAGTTCTAATTTTTAAAGTTGTGATACTTTATATTCCTCCTCATCAATGATATTCTTTAAAGAAATGTGCGAGGATGGCAACTCGATCTCTATAAGGAGAATAGTTTTGTGTCATACACAAGGGAGTATGGTGTGGCTCCTATTGGGGTGAAAGTATTGGTACAGTAGGCATAGAGGATAGGAAATAATTATAAATTTCAATCATAACCAAAATTATTAATGGTATTTTTAACAATTTAGTTCAAGTTTTTGTTAGATGCTTTAGCTTGGCCACTACTTTGAGGAAAATATGCAGTGGAAAAATGTTGCTTGATCTAGTATTTGGCATAGAGGGATTTGACATCCTTATTTTTAAAGGAGATAACATTATCATAAATGAGGATAAAGGGAACACCAAAGTGGAAAATGAGATGGTTGAGGATGGATTTTTAAATCTGCTTCTTGGTTACATAGGTGAGTGGAATAGATTCAACCCGCTTTGTAAAATATTTAGTTACAATAAGGATATATTTATGGCTATCTGACAAAGTAAGATTAATTTTACCTATGATATTGAGTCCCCATGTGTAAAATTACCATGGCATAGTGATCATCTAAATTGGTTGAGCTGGCACATGAATGATATTGTCATGCTTTTGACAAGCCACACACTTTTTTACATATGCACATGCATCAACCTCCATAGTGGGTCAATAATAGCCTATACGTAGGAGTTTATTGGAAAGGATCATGCCATTGATATAGGCCCCAAAAACACCTTTGTGTACTTATTTAAGCATTAATATGGAATCTACCAAAGTTAAACAACAAATTAAAGTTTTATCATATCCTTTACAATAGAGAGTGGTAGCTAGAATGGTATAACAAGAAGTGGTATGAAGGATATTTGTTTTTTATGAGAAAGGTTGGAAGGGATAATATTTTCATGAAGGTAGGCATATATATAAGATTACTAAGGTGAGTTGGGACAATATCACATATTATTTTAAATTCATAACATTCATTCACTGACCTTAAGAGATGTTCAATATGAAATTAATAATCTATAGCATGATCTATAATTATAATCAAGGAACCAATTATTACCATTATATCAATAATTATGTTACTGTCTCTTGGAATCTATTCCAACTAGATGTGTTCAAAGCTCTATTTAAGATGGTCCACCATATTATAGTAAGGAATAAGTTTGTCATCTTTGGTCTAGTATTGATTTGTCACTTGGTTAATAATTAGTCAAGAGTCTCCATAAACATGCAAGTTATTGATATTCAATTATACTTCTAGATGAAGTCCTGCAATGAGTGCTTCATACTCTATGATATATTTGGTACAAGAAAAACCAATGTGAAATGCTTTAGGAATGAGATCCCCTTGTAGCATTATGAATAGAATGTTGACTCCTGATCCACAAGAAGTGTAAGATCTATCAAAATAAAGGATCCAATGTTGAAGCTCAGAAGAAGTGTCATCCAAAGTCATGACTGACTCATCAGGAAAAATGAAAATAAGTAGCTTGGTATCTGACAAGGGTGCTTCAGTAAGTTGATTTGAAAGTGCTTGCCAATTAATGGCATTTTGATGAGCATATTCAATCTCAAATTCACTCAATAACATGACCCACTTGGTCATATGACCATTCAAGGTTACTTTGGAAAGTACATATTTGAGTTGGTTCACTTTGGGAATGACAATGGTCTTATTTTTGAGCATATAATGGCATAATTTTTGGGTTACAAACACCATCTCTAAGTAGGTATTTTCCACTAGGATATAATTATGTTTGTATGTAACTAACATGTAGCTCAAATAGTATATAACTCATTCTTTCCCTTGATCATTGTGTTGTGATAGGAGTGCCCTAAGGCACAGTAAGTCACTGAGATGTATAGAAACAATGACTTTCTAGGTACAAGTGGAGCTAGAATAGGTGGATTTTCTAGATATTCTTTTAAATTTCTTAAAGGCTTGTTGACAATCAATATTCTATGAGAAAATGGTACCTTCCTTGAGAAGATGAGTAAAGGGATGGCATTTGTCTGCCAACTAAAAAATAAACTTCCAGATAGATTGAATCTTGCCCTAAAGTTTACAAAGCTAATTGAGATTAGATGGTGGAAGCATTTATGTAATGGGCCTTAACCTTGGCTAGATCGATTGCAATGCATCATTAGGAGATAAGGAAACCTAGTAATTTTCCTAAAGTAACACCAAAGATGCACTTTTTAGGATTAAGCATGACCTTGTATTCATGAAGTCATTTAAACATAATACATCTAGATGTTTTGGTCTAGTCTTAGATTTTCCCAAAATATCATGCATCATGTCATGGAAAATGATAGCGATGGCATGTTGGTATGTGGCACCGATATTCTTAAGGCCAAATGACATCACTTGATAATTAAACATACCCCATGAAGTGGTAAACATTATCTTGTGTTGGTCTTAAGGTATAATTTTAATCTAATTATATCTTAAGAAGCCATCCATAATAGATAACATCTTGTACTCGATTGTGGAATCCAAAATCATGTCAATATTAGGCAAAAGAAAGTCATCCTTTGGTCATGTTTTATTGATATCACAAAAATAAATGCATAATCAAATTCCTTATGGCTTTTTGTTGACTATGACTATGTTGGATATCTATTCTAAATATTCAATAAGACATATACACCCTACCTCTAATAGTTTTTTTTAATCTTTCTTGATAATAACAGTTATGCGAGGGTGCATTTTTATCAACTTTTGTTTGATAGGCTTGGCATTAGACAACAAGGTAACATATAACTAAAGTGGAGTATAAGCTAGGCATAAATGAATAACACCATAAAAAATATCCACAAACTCTTGAAGGAGGGTAGTAAGAATCTCTCATTCCTCTTCAGTGAGGGATGTTACAAGTTTGATCCATTTGGGATCGACAGGTGTTCTAATGTTGACATCAGTGTTATCCTCCATAAGCAGTGTTGAACCATCTTCTAAAATAGTCATTAAAATGGTACAATGGTCTTCATCTTCATCTGGTGGTTAGATTGGATCATTGAGTTCACCCAATCAGGAAGAATTTGAATCACTAAGGTTTGGAAAAGGCCTTTTGGTAAAGGCACATGGGAAATTTTGAGCTAATTGATATATGACTTTCATTTGAGATATAGAATACAAAATATAATCCAGTGGATGGACTTAAGTATAACTATACAATAGGAATAACCATGATGATGACCCTACTAACACATTGGATTGAGTCGAGGTGACAACAAAAAAAGGAAAACAAAAAAATGAACAAAGAAGCGAGTAAATAAAACTAAAAGAAAAGCAGCATAAAGAATCCATTTGCTCAAATAAATGCATTAAGAACAATCAAACATAATCATGATAGACAAAAACATAAACACACCAAAAAATAAGTAATTAGTGAATTATTTATGTGTTTGTGAATGTAATATGTTACTCTTGGATATTTGACCCCTAATATGGAGGATAACTAATATGATAAAATGTTAATCTAAATAAAAGCGGGGAATATAATGAAAAGGAAGGGGTGGTTGAGTTGATTCCAAATGCCCCATGCAAGTGGATTCTAGCTACATTGTCCTATGGAATTCAACCCAAATGTAGTTCTCCCATGGATATGGTATAGAATAAAAATGATGATAAGTAAGAGATTCAATTATAAAAGAAGAATAGAAAAAGGTAGACTCATAAAATGGCAAGAGCATTTTTAGGTAAATTGGGAAAATATAATGCTAATGAGATTAAGATTGGTTAAACTAACTTGAGATGCCCCATGCATTTAAGAATTGCCTACATAGTCTAAGTGGACCTCAAGCTGATGTTATCCCAAAAATGGGAGTGAACATGATCGTGAATGACAATGGTAAATGGAAATGAGCATAGTTGGATAAGGGGTTCCCACTCGATAAATGTGACAAATCGTGCCATCTAGAATAGAGACAAAGGCCATTATTTCCCTCAAAATTTCCAAGAGATATTATGATCAAAGACTTTCATTTGAGCTATGGGCTTCATTTGAAAGAGGGTGAACTTTCCTGTCCAATGGCACCTGAAATAAGTTTTTATCATGGGACTCATCTTTTTATTTAATTTTACCTTGGTCCAAAAGTGCTTCGAAGAGGTTTTCATTAGGGACCTCAATGTTTGATTTTATTTTATTTATATTTATGACCAAGGAAATTCACCTATTCTCCAAAATATGGAGTAGGGTTTAATATAATGGAAAATCCCTATTTGTGATCACCAAGTGGCATACTATCTCTTAGTACCATAAATTCATAGATAACTTCATCGTTATGAAAATCATCTAATGGTATATAAGAATCTTATTGGTCCTAGTCAAGCAATTGGGGATGATGGAGGAAAAGAGGGGGATTATATGGAAAAACAATAATGGTATAGATGGTATTAGGTTCAAATAGATTAGTATCATCCAACCTCATCGTAGATGCTATAATAAGACTTTGTGTCATTGTCAGCATTGTTCATGTTAGATGATAAATTAGAATCACTTTCAAGATCTCAGGGGTTATCCACAGGTAGTTTGTATCCAATACCTTGAGTTACTTTATGTTTGATAATTGATACTAGCTCACTAAGTCCTTGTTGTTTTGCCCCCATGCCTTTTCCCTTATAGGCTTGATTATCCATTATCTTATTTGGGATGGGATACTTTGTATTTTGGTAGCAGGTGGAAAAATCATCATTGTATAGCCATGAGTCATCATTAGCCTTGATTTTTTATTGCTCCTAGGAAGTGGTTTTATGAAAACCATAGGTCCTTTTTAATGAGAATCATCCTTATTGCACCATTCCATTTTAGGAATTTTCACTTTAGGCCTACCATATGCTTTAGGCATCTTAGGTAATTTGGTTATATGAAACACATTACCAATTTTGTATTCCCCATGGTTGTTGCCTTGAATAGTGAAATGGTTGGCTATTATAGTAGGTGGTATAGATGATGTAGAGGCAAGTGTAATTGGATCCACATAACTAGACTTGGGTGGTTTGATCAACTATCTCCTTGTATTTCTTAGGGTTAGGTTCTATGTTGAAGTGATAGGTGTAGATTTCATATTTTGCTTACAAATGCTTATAGAATTGGTATGGTTTCAAGTCACTAGGAATAGTAACTTCTAACCTACAATGGGGAAATTTGATACACTGATGAAGATTAAAAAGTACAACACATACTTTATGAATCAATGGTCACCCAAGGATCAAGTTATATGATAGTTCTAAATCTAGAACATGGCACATAGTATCATGGGTTAGAGGCCCAACAATAACATGTAAACAAATGGTACCTTGAGATTCCCATTCCTCATTATCATAGGCTTTGATAGTGATGGTTTTTGGATAAATATTTGTTGTTGTGTAGCCTAAGTGTTTGATCAGCTTCAAAATTACAATATGTGTCCATGAACTATTGGTTTATGAGGACTCTTTTAACTTTATGTTGAAGAATGATTATCTCTATGTAAAGTGATTTATTATGTAAAGGTACAAGGGATGACATATCCATTTTATCAAAGGTGATTTGTTGACACATGTCCAAATAATTCACAAGTGTTTGTAATTTATCAGGTGCAATGTCACATGGAAACTTAGATTAACTTGGAAGTTCATTCTATATGTTTTTGTGGACATTTGATGTATGTAAAAGATCAAAAATATAAATTTATGTCAGTGCCTTTTGTATTTGTTCCATAATATCTTAAGGATTGTCATTAATAGGAGCAATGGGTTTAGTATTCTAAGGTGGATGACCTTGAATGGGATTTTCGGACGAATAAGGTATAGGGCCTTGAATGGTAACCTTAGATCATTGAGTTATGATTGCATAACCTCAAGTCAACAAAGGTTTACTATAATTAAAATAGGGGGTATAAAGGCCTAAAATGGTAACTCTTAGCTATTGAGTGGCATTTGGGCCATTACGAGGTGAAAGAGGATTATTGACAAATGGAAGTGGAAGTCCTAGAATAGATGTGAAGGTCATTAGGTATTATTGGAAATTGGCTCAGTATTGATCTTAATGGTAAAAATGTGTTCACTAGTGATGCAACCTATAATAATGTATTCATAAGGGACACTTTTATAATTGACTTGGTTGAAATGAGTATCTTAACCTAGATTTCAATTTTTCTATTGGTGGTTTTGTCTCAAATGAGGAGGTTTATTCTGATTCTGATTATTGCTAGCATTATGTTATAGAAAAGGGTTCTGATAGATACCTAAATATTGATTAAATGTCATGGCCACATTATCTAATGTCATTTCACCATTTTCAAGCAAACCTTGAATAAAATGGTGAAAATACACATATCTGGGAATGGAATGACCTTTAAACCAATGATAATCACAAAATTCATTCTTATTATACCAATTAGTTTTAGGTTATTTTTTTGGAAATGGCTTTGGTATTGGCCAAATGATCATATTGGTGTAAAATAAATTTTGTAAAAACCATCTCAATGGCATCATCAAGATTACTAAAAAATTGTTATGGTGATGACCTCTTCATGGAGGTGGTGTTTGAAAAAAAAAGAGGTTTAATAGGTGGGTTTACTTGAACAGGTGATGGTTTCACCAATTTCACCTGTCTTGATTTAATCAGACATCTCCTACAACATTTCTATTCATGTTGAATGGTTTAGGATTTTCTAGCATACTTATGCAGGATCTTATGCTTGAGCCTTATTTTGGGCCAAGTTTAAAGAGTAAAGCTTGTCCTTTGTCAATGAGGGCTTGCTCAATCTATATTCCCTTGGCAATAAATTCTTCAAATGTATTGACAAAAATATGCTTGAGTTTATGAATGATACTAAATTGTAGATTAGTAGTGAACATTGCAACCAATTATTTATCAAGGAAACTATGTGGGATTTGATTAGCTAAGGAGTGCCACCATTGTAAATAATTTTCAAAGATTTCTCCTCATCTTTATTTACTATATCATAAATCAACCCTAGTCAATTCATGTTCTACATTGAAAGATAAGTGTTGCATAAATCTCTCAGACAAGTCATCAAAGTTATGAACATAATTATTGGGTAAACCAAGAAGCCACTCTAAGGTATGCCCAATCAAATTGCAAGCAAATAAATGAAGTCGGTATATAGGGTTGTATGCCACTTCTTGACATGCAACAAATAATTATTTAATATTCTTCTTGGGATCACCTTTTCCTTTGTATTTTTTCAAAATTAGGCATCTCAAAATGATGTAGAAAAGGTACCTAAAGATAACTCATATCAAAAGGATAGGAGCATATGTCATCTAATTTAAACTTGTTACTCTGAATTCCTTCATGAAAGGTTGAAACTACATCTTTGACCTCTTACAAATCTTGAAAGGTAGGATCGAAGAGAGAAGAATTAAGCAAATTTTGTTGGGTATTCAAAGGTGCAATACCTTGACTCAGATAAAGAGGTGGTACAAAATATTAAGGAATTTAAATGTGATTGGTTCTACCAGGAGTATTCACTCTTTGAGTAGATTTGTATCACTAATAGGTGACTTGTTTTTGGTAAGGCACTTGTTGTTGAGTGTGGCATTAATTTGGAGGGAATTGAGGCTTGAATGAAGGAATGTTCCATTGGGTATTCAATGAAACTTATTGGGATCATAGGGGAATCTTTTTTTGATTCTTATAAATTTGACATGTAGGGGGAACTTGTTGTTGGTTAAATGGCACTTGTTGTTGGCTTGAAGAGGCTCCTTTTTTAATAGAAGTGGAAATTAGTTGAATTTTAGAAAAATATTTTTTGTTAGACAATGTTGGTTGGGAATTAATCAACACTTGTTGCAATGGAACATTGATCGCCACCTATTGAGGTAGGGGATTAGTTACCACTTGATGAAGTGGAGGAATGGTCACCACTTGTTGAAGTGGAGGATTTGTAATTTGTTGTTTTAGCTCATGTGGGTTTGTAACTTGTTATTACAAGGTATTTAGAATGTTGTAAGGAGGAGGTCATAGAGAAGATATAATAATGTTTTGTTACATGTTGGATGGTACTTGATGTGGGTTAAAATATGAGACTTGAGAGTTATCCACCACATACTTGGTATAATCTAGTAGGATATCTAAATGAGGATTAATCATGAGGTTAGTTTCAATTATAGGTGTGATAAACATTTCTGCAACTATTGTTGGTTATTGGCAAATACAATCAAATTATACATAAGATAGACAAATCTAATGGTCATTTTATTAGAGGATTGCACTCTGATAATGAGTGATTTTAAACTTTTAATGAGGCAAAAAAGTTAGCTAAAGTATCTCTAACAATATTAGCTTGTTTAATTTATGGAATAATAAGTTGGCTTTGTGTGGGAGGGTCAACTAGTTGGCCCTTTCCTTTGTCTATCACTAATAGGGCTTGATTGAAAGTTTGGTCTTAACTAGAGGAAACTTGGTTGCATAACAATGTGAGAGGTGTTTCTTCAAGTGTTCTAACCAAATAACATAAATTTTCTATGAGAAAACCAAGTGAAAACTTTGCACCCATCTCTAACAACCTAATAAGAGTTTGTTTTTATTGCCAAATAGTTATTGATTGAATTGATCTTGTCGATATTCATCACTAAATGGTGCATTGAAAAGATACGTTGGATTAGTATATGTTTGACATCAAATGGAACATGTGAAAGGTGTGTTTAGTATTGGCCTTGTTAAACATTGGGTGATACAATCATAAGGTATGGGTTATGTTGTTCAATTTTAACATTGGATGGTGCTTTAGCAAGGTATTGTTGATTTTCTTCATCATCTACGTATAGATCATACCCATAGGGATTGTATACTACCTCATCATCAAATAAGGGGTTGTAAATTTCCCCGATACACATGTACTTAGGCATGTATAAGTTTATAATCTTCTTCTTGAAAAGTTTTTAAATGCCTAAAGTTATGTCTTGACTTAGTACATGACTTCCCTTAGAATATCACTTGGTAATTAGTTTGAGGTAAAATGGTTGGCTTATGTTAAGGTAAACCTCAATTTAGAATACACCAATTAAAGGTATATCAATTCAAAGGTTTCAAAGGTGTTTCTCAAAGGGAACACTCACAAGTTTTGGGCACAATGGTTTCAAGTATAAATGTTCAATGTTTGGACTTAGGAAATGTTTGGCATTTGGTTTTGTCTTGAAATGTTTTAATTTTGGCAACTTGACTTTGTGAACAAAGAAAGTAAAATCGACCATGCCCATATTAGGTTCTAATCGGTACATTTTCCCTATGTTTTAATTATTTCCCATTGTGTTCCCCTTATTTTTATCTCTCATATTTTCTCGCTCCTCCCCTCTTATTTTCCTAGATTTTAAGAGTTTTCCCTATAAACTTAAAATGTATGGTTCTAGGGTTGGACCCTTCTAACCATTGTTTTGGGTCTTTTATTGATTTTGGTACTCCCTTGTCGGCCTTTTCACCTATTGTGTGTTGACTTGCATGCCAATATGGTCCCAATTCTAATATGAAAAGTCTATAAATACTTAGGTGCATTAATGATTTTAGGACATATAATGAATGGTTATAACAATCAATTCAAGTATTCATAGCAAAAATTTAAGGATCCAAGGAGATATGAAGCATTTATTAGTAAGTAATTTTTTTGTTATAGTGTTAAAAGTCATATAGAGTAGACAATACATCAAACTATATAGCTTGGTTAAATTATATTATACTTAGCTTGTCATATTTGATATTTTGTATTGTTGAGGGGCTTGATAAGTAGTCATGATTAAAAAGATGGTAACCCTAAACGTATCCCCCAAAACAAAGATTTTTATTATCTAGTTGTATTTTAAGCCCCCTGATTAGGTTTTGAAGAAGGCGATCATTTCCTTAGGGATATGTACATAATTCAAAAAGTTCTAATTAGGTTTTCAGAGCTCTAGAGTTGACAAATAAAGTTGTCAAACCAATTCATGTATGTCTAATGTTTACAAGTAAAAACCATATGGTTATGAATATTTGGATAGATATCAGAGCATTATATTATTAGCATAATTTTTCTAAGTTCATTTCATCTTATTATTTGGACTTGTTTTGCATTATGTCTATGAAGACTATTTATAATTTTTTTGTGAGATCATTTTTGTTTGCAGCTCCTTAGCCTTGTGTGTGTAGCATTTATTTCTCCTTATTTGTGGATCTTTAGCCTTGTGTGTGTGACATTTATTTCTCCTTATTTGTGGCTCCTTAGCCTTGTGTGTGTGTCATTTTTGCCCATTATTTGCAGCTCCTTAGCCCTATGTGTAGCATTTATTTCCCCTTGTATACATCCCTTTGGCCTTATGCATGGCATTGTGTGTTATTTCATGTACATTTATTATGTGTGTCATGCTCGTTAAATTTATTGTTTAACTTATTTTAATTATTGACTTTGTGGGTGATGTGATCCATATCATGCACCTCCCTATTATGTGTAGTGTCATGATCCATATCATGCACCTTTCATACATAATCTTATTGAATACATTTATCAGTGATGATTCCTAATACATACCTAATTTCTATATATGTATCGACATTAAACTTAGATACTTTGTATTACACATGTTTTATACATTTTTGATGACATATTCCTTACCAATACTCCACATGTTGACATGATTATTCATGATTATATATTTATACATAACAAGATATAGTTAATTACTTATTTTGAGATGAGTGACTCACTAAGTACGTCCCTCACCTCAAAAGGGGTCATATTAGTGGGCCTGTTATATAAACTTAAGTCTCTATGAGCAAAAAATACAAATTTGACACAAACCATACAAACTATAGAGATCTCAAAATGGTTTAGGTATTGGAGTGGAATAAATATTGACATATTTCAAATAGATCTTGGGGGCATATATACACACTTTATAGGCAACGAGTTACTAGTTTTTTAGATATGCACATATTCATATACATTTGGGCGCATATGTAAGGCATATACACTCATTTTATATGACATAAGATACATGTTTTTAGTTTTTTCATATATGAAACACATAACATATAGATGCATGGCATTCTATATCATATTGGCACTAAGCAGTTCTAATTATTGGGCATGAAGTTGGGTCATGTAGACACATTATCAAAATTTATTGTTAGTATCAGTTACGGGGGCATGAAACTTGTTTATGCACGTACACATTATTGAAATTTATATTTTCCAAGCACATTCCATGATATATAGTAGTGCCCACATTTGAATCTATAAATTCATCTACAATGGTTGGTTCATGTTTAAATCAATAATGTTATTGAGATTCAACACCCTCAATGGCTTTGAAATTATTTTTTGAGCATAATATTTGGCTCCCACCTTCCATTTGGGGTTATAAGATTAGTGAAAGATTAGTTACATGGGTTAATGAGGTAAGAGTTTTACGACGTTCAGTGGCCTTGACACCACTCCTTTTATTTTTCCAATGAGGGTTGGGGCATTTTGCCTTCCTAATCCATGGCCTTGTCTTATTCACACAAAATTTGGGATTGATTACCCCCAATTATCCAAAATGATTCAATAAGAAGAACCATTCTCTGAAACTTCAACAAGGAAGCATCATCTCCAACAAGCTATAGGCAACGCAGTTCACCCACCTATAGGTGTACTCTCTCCTTGATCTTCAATTTCAAGTTTTAATTTGTGTATTTTTTAGATTTAATTCCATGGAAATTTATTGCTTCATTTTTATTGTAGGTTTAGTTGGTGCATGTTTCATGTTTGGAGCATCTCCTGAAGATAAAGTGTGTTGTACACACTGAAGTACATCTCTTTATCCTTTTGCTCTAGTGTATATATTATGTTGGGCCCCTAATTCATCTAAGTATGGATCCATGCCAACTCAATAAATATCTTGTAATGAGACAATCATTTGGTATGATTATTGTTTTGGCACCTTTTGCTCTAGTTGGAGGAATCATTACAGACCCAACACCAGCTGGCAGGCGATTACTTGACACCTAGTTTTTTAGGGCATCTTCTTGAGTGGATACACATAAAAACTATAGTGTGAAGGGTACAAGGTGATGGAGTTGGTAGAATGATCAACCAAGGCTCCAACTCATCACCTAGCATGCACCCTATACCCTAACATGGAGATGCTCCTAAGTGTTATAAAGCCAAGCTCAATCCAGTGAGCAGAGATACATGAATTGAGGTAGTGAAACTCTATAGAATTAACTCTGGATATCTAGTTATGAATGCCATTCATATAAGTTTTAGCATGGATACCTTTGAGGTACCACATTGTAGTGCCCAAGCTCACCTACGAGCCTTTGTGTCATTAGTAGTTTTAGATGAACATGGGCTCTGTTCCATTGATATGTATTATGTTTCTTTTAATCTTGTTTAATGAAAAATGGCATTGCAATTAAATGAGTATTGTTCTGAATTATATAGTTATAGTTATGTTCTTTTATTGTGAATTTATTGTGTAAGGTTTACAATAGTTATAATGATTTGTTTTAATATATGAACACTATGTTCCAGCAAGTTTTTAGTTCAACCCATTAATGACAACCCTATGTAAGTGATGACATCCACATAACCTTTGAATTAGCCAAAGTATAGGAGAACTCATGAGCCCAAGCTTTGATGCCCTTGCCAAGAGTGCTAGCCTAAGCATGAACCCTTACTATAAAGCAATCCCCTTGCCCCATCAAAATGCTTGAATGACGCCTAATTTAATAACACAAAGGCTTGCGCCCTTAAGATCCTAGAACCAACCCAATATAGGTTTATGACCCTATGACTAGAATGAGTTTCCCAAATAGGCCTTGCACTTATAGACAGTCAGACTCCACCTAAAATGGCTTGCACTAATGAACTTGCCAACATTATTTTTGCAATGACCAAGTCCTATGAAGAATGAGTTATGCCATGGTACAACTAGCGCAACACGGGCCCCGATTCTTTTTTTTCTACACTTCGTGTGAGTGTATAAGGCTTGTGCCTTATGTGAATTGATGTCAACACACAGTCGAGTGATAAATGTTGAGCACTACAGGATTATTCTATGATTGCACCTAGTTGTAACAAGTTGAGAACTGACTTGAAACAACCAGATAAGTGCCTGATAGAGTAAATGAATTGAAAACCCCACTTAAACTTTTATATATTGTATTTCAATACTAGAATATAAGGGAGGAATTTTTAGACACTAAAATATAGTAATTAATACTTAATAATGTTAATTTTAACTTACCTTCACTCTCCATGACTTGTGCATACATACATGAGTCTCGTTTGCCATTTTCTCACATCTGCATGCGTTCTATGGGTCTAACCTTCCCAAGTTATTCTCAATCACCTAAAAGAATCCCCAAAATCTATTTCAAACTAATTAATTATAATACTTATACATATTTAGATTATTATATCAATGTTATTATCTCCTAAACAATAATAATAGACTCAACATATCATTTAACAATATCACCTAAGTCTGATTATTTCATCCTGCACCAAAAAATGGTCACATTTCAAATTCAAATCACTCCAAGGGGTTGCCTTGTACCTTTTGCATGTTGGTGGTGCAAGAAAGGGCCCAAAAGGTCCCATATAAATACAAAATATGTATAATCCTCTTAGTCATGTAACACTCATCCAAGAAACACATACACTTATGTACATTCAAAAGGGCTACCCTATTCTTTCCCATTTACAAATTAGTCCCTGGGAATAGGTCTTAGATAAGTTTGAAGCATTCAAGAGCCAAGCTGAAGTTACAAATTTCCATGTGTCAAGGGTTAGATTATAAGTTGCATATATTGATTGAACATTATTGCACACATTCACCTAATGAGGAGAATTACATGTGGTTTGACTTCCCTTTTTGGAGTATTAGATATATAGGAAGGTTTGAACCATTTGATGGGGAGTGGTTGGTGTTAGCTTAACCCACCTTTCATCCCCTTTTGTAGGCCTAAAACTATCATTACAAGTGGACCTTGGGTTTCAAGTGAAGGAGATAAATTTTTAGGAGTTGTGCACATCATTAGACCTCAGGATCACACATAAATTTGAAAGACAAGCAACCACCTTTATCTATATCAAAATAAAGAGACAAAATATATAGAGATAGAATTATTTGACTTGAAACATAGTGACTAATAGTAGCAACCCGAGGTTGATGTTACTGTCCAAGTGCACACAAAGATCCATACCTTGATCTGAGTGACCCATAGTCTAATTTGTTATCTTTCCTATAGGTTGCATGCAATCTTGGTCTTGCACAATACATGAAACTACTAAGTATCTTATACCTCTTAGTACTTTCTATATTTAGTAAGTGCAAGTGTCAAATCAGTTTCAATCTTTCACTTTCACATTTGTAATTTACTGTATATCTTATTAATGTGAATTCATTCACATGGTTCCATTTTATTAAGTTTTAATAGACCACATTAATCCAAAATAGAGTTATATATATATATATATATATATATATATATATATATATATATATATATATATATATATATATATATATATATATATATCACCACTCTTTGTCATTATTAGAGTAGGAATTTAATTTAGCAATTAAATATGATTTTACTCTTATTAATTTGCACTTCATTGTATATCTTATTAATCTAAATTCATTCACACATTTCTATGTTATTAAGTTTTAATAGACCACATTAATCCAAAATAGAGTAAAAAAAATCTTATAAATCACCACTCTTTGTCATTATTAGAGCGGGAATTTAATTTAGCAATTAAATATGATTTCACTCTTTTAAATATGATCAACTTTAATTACATTTTACATGGGTAGATGTCTTGCATTTTGATATAAAACCACTTTCCCATAAAACACAAACACATAAGCCTTACAATTTACCAAAAATAATAAACAATACCCCATCCTTACAATCGTTAAACCAAAATATACTCAAAAAGATCATATTTCCATAGTCCATAAAGTACGGATAAAGTTATTTGAAAAAAACTATGTTCGACATTTTTTATCAACATTTCGAATCACACTTTGTGAACTATTATCAAGATGATATAACAAAATAATAATTTTGCAGACTTAGGTTTCTATTTAAATAAATTTAGTAATGAGGCGCTGAGATGTTGGGTAGGTGGGAGAGCAAAGATGATGTAAATTCAGAAAAGTCTGGTAATAGGATGTTGAAATTTAAATTATTGTTAATGGTTATTGTTAATAAACTAAAAGAGATTGCCTATAAGCATGCACGTAATAAAATTTTAACAAATTCTAAAAATGTAAAATGATTAAAATTAAAAGGCTTTAAAATATGTTGGGTAGGTGGGAGAGCAAAGATGATGTAAATTCAGAAAAGTCTGGTAAGAGGATGTTGAAATTTAAATTATTGTTAATGGTTATTGTTAGTAAAATAAAAGAGATTGCCTACAAGCATGCACGTAATAAAATTTTAACAAATTCTAAAAATGTAAAATGATTAAAATTAAAAGGCCTTAAAATATAAAAATTTAAAAAGAAATTATAGTACCATGGAAAATGTTGGTTCATGGACCAGCTAGGACTCGAACCTAGTGTTAGGATGTGGAGCTAAAAGCTTCAACTGGTGCAAACATGGAGGAGGTTGCTAAGTTCAAGGGAGACCAGCGTCGGCGGATTGCAGTGTAAAAGGAAATCGACATCGACAGGCATGAGCTGAAGACAACCGGCGTCGGCAGGAGGTCGGCCGACGTCGGTCACCTCCAGGCAGACAGGGACCGACGTCGATCACCTGTGGCGGTTCTAGAACTGTTCGTTGCACGGACAATTAGTTCATTAAATCGAGAGTTTGCATGTAAAGGCTAATTATAGTCTTGAGTTGCGTGTCTAATTATTGTAATTAGGGTAGTCTAATTATTGTAAGCATGAGATCTATATATGGACTCATGGGTTGTATTGTAAAAGTGTAACTAGAGAGTAAGAGAGCAATAACCTCCTTCTGAGAGAGGAGAGCAATGGTGTGTTCCTCCTAGTGCCACAGTACCAAGAGTGGGTGCTGGATTGGAGAATCAGCAGGGTTCTTCATATTTGTATGATCTTAGTCAACAGGTGAGCATGGCTTCTTTTGGAGATCTACAATGGTGAGTAAGGTCTAGTAATTTGCAGGTAGCAGCAGAGAGCAAGAGATTTACTTGGAGTACGGTTGTGTACTTGGTGTATTGGCAGCGTGTTACTGACTGGTTGGAGAAGTGAACATCAATTCTATATTGGAGTTGATTGTTGGGACCGAGAGAGAGAGGGAAGAAGGTCTTGAGGTGTGGCGAACCTTTGAGGTGGAAGAAGAAGTGGCATCTTCTTTATTGTATATTCTTCTGAGTGATTATTAATACAATTATGTATTGTCTCTCATATTCCTGTGTTGTTTCATATTTCTAGTTACTTATTGATTCTGGTTAAATTTCGTGTCTAGTTGCTAATACAAGAAGTAATCATATGTGCTTTATTGGTGGAGCAAGATCCTGACAAGTTGGTATCAGAGCCTTGGTTGTAGGTTCAAGAGCTGATACCATCAAGTGGTATCAGAGATTTTGGTTAGGTTGACTAACAGGTGGTTTCAGATCTAGTAGTGTTTTTGATTACAGGTCACTCACAGGGGTTTCAGATTGAGTGGGAGTATAGCAATGGTAGAAGATAGTAAGCTACGAATGGAGAAACTGAATAGCATGAATGGTCCGATTGATGGAAAGGAGCAGAGAAAAGGAGATTGTTGGTCGGTAGAAGATCAGCGTGTAGAAGCAGATGTTGCAGGGGTCATTGTACAGGTTGCTCTGGATAAAGTAGAATCTTTGATTATAGATTCTTTTGCCTCTTTCCATGTAGCCCAAAATAGAGCATCTTTTCATGGGTACGTCTTTGGAGACTTTGGAGAGATTTATTTAGGGGTTGGAGAGCCTTGTCAGATTATTGACAAAGGGGAAGTGAAGCTAAAATTGCAGACAGATGACACACAGTGGTTGAAAGAAGTCATGTAGGTACCAGTCTTGGAGATGAGTCTAATTTCTTCAGGAAATTTGGGTGATGAGAGATGCACTGTAACTCTCACAATGGATGCACTTGAATTAGATGGTGGTAAGAAAGTAGGTATCCTTTATCTATCTACTTATATTACTGATTCACCTTCTGTTGCAGAGATGTGGCTTTGTAGGCTTGGTCACATATGTAGGAGGGGAATGCATGTTCTTAAGCGAAAGATAGATGTTTTTGACAAGCTAAAGAACTGGAAAGCCTTGGTGTTCATGGAGGAGATGACGGATAGAAATCAGGTGTGGGAACTGAATTATTCTGAGCAGAGCTATGTTGATTTGAATAGGGTTTTGATCCATGGAGAGCTCACAGGTAAAAAGTTATCACTCACAGGCGAACACAGGTACCAGCGTCGGTCAGATAGGAATCGACATCGGCAGAAGGGATACCGGCGTCGGTCATGAAACCGACGTCGACAGTTAGGGTCAGCGCAGGGAACCGACATCGATCGGTTACAGACTGGGAGATGGCCGAGATCGATCATTGGTACGGATGTTGGGCGGACAACAAGCTATCAACAAGTCTCAAACGCTCATACATAGGTCAAAAAGGGTAACTGAACCTCATATTCATTGTTCACCTTCTTTATATTGCTTACTGATGGTCAAGAACTAGGAAGATGGAAGAAGCAATGTAGGTAGAATCTAGAAACAGTGGGAGCTTGGCATGGATGAGGAGTGAGTCCTTGGAGAAGAACCAAACAGGTATTTGTTGGTAGAGTTGTCAGTTGGAAGTAAGCACTGGATGAGGGATGGATTCCCAAGTTAAAGAAGAGAGTGGATGGATACGTGAGATGAAAGGCCAAGGCATATGGTCTTGAGGTAGCTACAGGACAGTGGTACAGGTTTGACAGGGGGATGACTAAGCATGGCTTCAGTCAATGTCAGTGTAACTATTGTGGTTTTATCTTACCAGGTGGATAATGAGTCGTGACATTATCCAGTTACTGTATGTGGGTGATTTGCTAACAGGTTTTGTACATATAGGGATTTGCTGAGCTAAGGGTAAGGTTAGTTTAGAGGTGTGTCATGAAGAATTTAGAGCAACAAAATTCTTTGGTATAAGAGACATGGAGATTTTATCTCCAGTGGGAGCTGATGTGAAGACGATGTTGGCGGGGTTCATGATGCAGGATGCAGAATCAGAAAGCACACCAAGGGCTGAACAGTTCAAGCAGAGCTTAGAACAGGGTTTGAAATCACATGAGGTCTAGTGTAGACCTGAGTTTTCCCAAGCAGTGGGAGTTGTCAGAAAGTTTGGAGCCAATTCGAGAAAGAAGTACTGGAGGGCAGTTCAGTGGATTCTTAGAGGGACCAGCAGCAGGTGCACATGCTATGCAGGGTCAAGTTCTTTTCTACAGGGGTCTGTAGATGCAGATGTGGCAAGAGATTTGGATGACAGGTAGAGCATCACAATGTGTGTGGTGGTTGGTCTCCAGATTAAGCTTGAAGAGGGATACAAGCCAGGGAATAAAATTAGATGGTGTACAGGTATAGGTACAGTTGCAGCTATTTATCTCCAAGTGGGAGATTGTTAGGATGTGGAGCTAGAAGCTTCAACTGGTGCAAACATGGAGGAGGTTGTTGAGTTCTAGGGAGACTGGCGTCGGTGAATTGCAATGCAGAAGGAAACCGACATCGACAGGCGTGAGTTGAAGACAACCGGCGTCGATAGGAGGTCAGCCGACGTCGGTCACCTCTAGGCAGACAGGGACCGACGTCGATCGCCTGTGGCAGTTTCAGAACTATTCGTTGCACGGACAGTTAGTTCATTGAGCCGAGAGTTTGCAAGTAAAGGCTAATTATAGTCTTGAGTTGCGTGTCTAATTATTGTAATTAAGGTAGTCTAATTATTGTAAGCATGAGATCTATATATGGACTCATGGGCTGTATTGTAAAAGTGTAACTAGAGAGTAAGAGAGCAATAAGCTCCTTCTGAGAGAGGAGAACAATGGTGTGTTCCTCCTAGTGCCACAGTACCAAGAGTGGGTGCTGGATTGGAGAATCAGCAGGGTTCTTTGTATTTGTATGATCTTAGTCAGCAGGTGAGTATGGCTTCTTTTGGAGATCTACAATGGTGAGTAAGGTCTAGTGATTTGCAGGTAGCAGTAGAGAGCAGGAGATCTACTTGGAGTACGGTTGTGTACTTGGTGTACTGGCAGCGTGTTACTGACTGGTTGGAGAGGTGAACATCAATTCTATATTGGAGTTGATTGTTGGGACCGAGAGAGAGAGGGAAGAAGGTCTTGAGGTGTGGCGAACCTTTGAGGTGGAAGAAGAAGTGGCATCTTCTTTATTGTATATTCTTCTGAGTGATTATTAATACAATTGTGTATTGTCTCTCATATACCTGTGTTGTTTCATATTTCTAGTTACTTATTGATTCTGGTTAAATTCTGTGTTTAGTTGCTAATACAAGAAGTAATCATATGTGCTCTATTGGTGGAGCAAGATCCTGACACCTAAGACCATCCATACGCTGCTGGAGTGCTTTACCACTGAGCTACTGGTCCCTCTTACACCAGTCCATCTTCGGTCTAAGTGTGGCTTAACACCAACACCCCCTTAAGCCACACCTCTTGTGTGCTTGGGGCTCCTAGCCTGAACCTGGCTCTGATACCATGTTGGTTCATGGACCAGCTAGGACTATCTTAACACCAACACCCCCCATTAAGCCACACCTTTTGTGTGCTTGGGGCTCCTAGCCTGAACCTGGCTCTGATACCATGTTGAGACATGGACCAGCTAGGACTCGAACCTAGGACCATCCAACGCTGCTGGAGTGCTCTATCATTGAGCTACTGGTCCCTCTTGGACCAGTCCATCTTTGGTCCAAGTGTGGCTTAACACCAACACCCCCCCTTAAGCCACACCTCTCGTGTGCTTGGGGCTCCTAGCCTGGGCCTGGCTCTGATACCATGTTGAGACATGGACCAGCTAGGACTCAAACCTAGGACCATCCAACGCTGTTGGAGTGCTCTACCACTGAGCTACTGGTCCCTCTTCCACCAGTCCATCTTCGATCTGAGTGTGGCTTAACACCAACAGAAAAGGATGTCGAAAAAGATTAATTTTAAATTTGATAATGAGCCAGGCCAACTAACAAAATTGTTGGAGAGAAAAAAAAATTATTAAATGAAAAAATATACAAAGAGTAATGATAAAGAAAAATATGATATACTAACAAAATCATTGGAGAGAAAAAAAGATTAATAAATGAAAAAACATAAGGAGAGTAACGATAAAGAAAAATATGATATTAGGAGAGACATAACACGAAGAAAAAGGAATAAATTCACATGGCCTAAATGCAACTATTTTGCTTGGATGTTGGCTTGGAACAGGTGCTTGACCTGGGACAATATCTGGAAGAGAGGTTTCCAAGGCCCTTCAGTATGTGTTATGTGCAGAGTGGCCGAGGAGGATTCAACACACCTTTTTTTGCGATGCCCCTTTGCCTTGCAACTCTGGCATTATTGGTGGGATGTTTGGCAGCACCCATGTCTTCATGCTCAATCTGTGGTCGATTTATGGAATGGATTGGGAGAACCCCCCTCAAGGACGCCCTTCTTGCAAGACATATGGTTGGGCGACCCCATTTTTCTGTTCTGGCAGATCTAGCTTGAGAGAAATAGGCAAATTTTTCAGGGGGGTGAGGGTCATGGTGCAACAAGTATGGCAAAAAGTGGTGGGGATGATCCAGGAAACAGTCTAAGCAAAGAACGCGATCTGCCTTCTTTTGACCAAACAGGACACTCAGGTGGTGGGGCGACTTGGATTCCAGCAATTAATTGGTAAGTCAATGTGTGTCAGGAGGAGCAAACAGGTCAATGAGCAGATTCTCAGGACTGGTCAGTGGCAACGCCCCCTAGTGGGATTCTCAAGATCAATACGGATGGTTTCCCCAGAGGTAATTCGGGACCTGCGAGTACTGGAGGTATAGGAAGGGATTCTAAAGGTACGGTGATTTTTCTTTTTGCAGTTCCTGAGGGGCTGCAAACCATTAACATGATGGAAGGTTAGGCCATTCTTTATGCCCTTGAGAAGGCCCAGGCGTAGGATTATCTGTGAATCGGACTCTCAAGTCTTGATCAACCTGCTCATTAAGAGGAAAGTAGTGGATGTCAATTGACAACTATCTCATATTGTGCAACAGATTTTGCGGATTTGCTCACTTATGGATAGCGTTACTTTTGCTCATATTTTGCGAGAATGGAACAGGGCAGCGAATTTTTTGGCTAAATGGGCATCTGACCATTTGGATGGTGGAAACATTGAGGATTGGGGGTCTCTCTCCCCAACGTTGCATTTTGATTTGGAAAGAATTATGGAGGCTGATAGGGAGGTTCATAATATTGTCTAGTTGGGCATGTGCCTAGTTTTTCAATTTATGCTGCTTTCTTTTGGGGGTTTCTACCCCCTGTTCTTCTTGTAATGCTCTTTTCTTATTAATATTATTTTTACCCATTTTTATTAAAAAAAAAAGAAAACACAAAGAAAAAGGAAAAAAGAAACCAAGAAGGGACAAGATTTGAAAAAACTTAAGACTAACACCACCTTCAATTACAGGTGATCTAATGAGAAAATAAAAGGGGTAAGAGATCTTTAAAATATTCACCGTTTTTTAATTAAATTTATGATTGGACCCCAAGATTGATTTAAGTCTAGATTGGTCTAGAAAAATTACAAGAGTTCCATACCTACTTAAATAAAATTGTTGGTACCATCAAGTTCATAAAAGAATTGGAATCATAAGGTAAACTTCCCTTTTTAGACATCCTCCTCTTTGGAAAATCTGGTGGGTCTTTTTTCCGACAGGGTTATAGAAAATTGATCCACGAAAATCTCTGTTTACACTCAAACTCACACCATCACCCTTCTCAAAAACTAAGGGTCCTTAAAATGCTTGCCACGAGAGCTCTGAGGATTTGTGATGATGATCATTTACAACATGAAATACAACATTTGACTGAAATTTTTAAGATGAAGGGTTATAGAGAGAAGCAAATAATTAGAGCCTTCAAGTCAACCAAGAATGCACTTGTGGTACCTAGAAGTATGGTGGACAATCTTATCAAACCTACTACTTTCCTCCCATATATCGAAGGATTTTCTAATAAAATTGCCAAATTATAGAGAGTAAGAACATTCATTCTACTTTTATCCCACATAAAAAACTTAAAAGGTTGGTTAAATCACCCAAAGATAATTTACAACCAACTCTTGGAAGTGGAGTATACAAACTTGATTGCTCATGTGGATTGTTATATATTGGGAAAACAGAGCACTCCATCAACATGAGGGTCAATGAACATGTGGTAGATATAAATAAAGAAAAAGTGGTTAAGTCAGCATTAACAAAACATTCTACCAAAACTTGTTATCATATTTGCACTAAGAATACCAAAGTTATGGGCATAGAGAACCACTTCTTCAAACGATATGTAAGAGAGGCCATAGAAATTTGTAAATATGATAACAACTTGAATAAGGATGGTGGTCTAGATTTAAACCAATCTTTGGGTCTAATCATAAATTTAATTTAAAAATGTTGAATGTTTCTGAGATCTCTTGCCCCTTTTATATTCTCAACAACTCCCCTATAATTGAGGGCATTGTTGGTCTCAAGTTTATTTCAAATCTTGTCCCTTCTTGGTTTCTTTTCCTTTTCCTCTGTGTTCTGGCTCTCATAATTTCATATTTTTATTTATGTTTTTCAATTAATAATTTTTTTTCTCTCCAACAATTTTTTTACTTGGTCGCCCGTTATCAAATTTAAAATAATTTTTTTTCGACATCCTTTTCAATGATACTATAATTTCTTTTTTAAAAATTGTATTTTAAAACTTTTTAAAATTAATCATTTTACATTTTAAAAATTTGTTAAAATTTTACTACTTACATGCTTGTGGCCAATCTTTTTTAGTTTATTAACAATGACCATTAACAATAATTTAATTTTAAACACTCTATTACCAAACTTTTCTAAATTTACATTATCTTTGTTCTTGCACTTATCCGACATTACAACACTTCAATGCTAATTTTTAAAAAATAGAAATTTAAGTTTACAAAGTTATTATTTTATTCTCTCATCTTGACGATGGCTCACATAGTCTAATTTGAAATACGATTAAAAATTTTGCACACAATTTTTTCCAAAAACCTTTATTGATACAAAATATACTCATTAAAATTTACAACTAGACCTCATCCCTTAAATATGGCTCTATGGAGGAGCTTATTATTATTTTTTCATTTGTTATTGTCGAGAAAATTTAAGAATCTTTTCCAATAAAAATGATCTAATAATTTTTCAATTTTCTTTACTAATTTTTTTTTGCTAAAAAAATTTAAAAATTATATACAAACAAATAACTAATATATATAAGCAGTGCCCTTCGTGAAGACATGATGATGTCTCACATA